>JAJPUD010009584.1:0-10392 GCA_023553655.1 Myrmecobius fasciatus
AGAATGGTTGGATCCGTTCACAGTTCCACCAACAATGTATCAGTGTCCCAGTTTTCCCACATCCCCTCCAACAGCTATCATTATCATTTCCTGTCTTTTTAGCCAATCTGACAGGTGTGTAGTGGTATCTCAGAGTTGTCTTAATTTGTTTAATATGTTTTGCAAATTAAAAATAAACCAGCAAAAAAACCCCAAAAAATAAAGTGACAAAATCTCAACTCTAAGAGAAAAATAGATATATGTTTAAATATGAAATATATTAACCTTTCATTGTTAAAATGAATATAAAAATTACTTTAGGAAAGATGAAAGAAGTTCTAGAATACAGTAATATAAGAAATATCATAATGGGATTAAACGATAATTCTTCAACTCCAAAGTTCTAATTCTTAAAGTGACACCAAAGCAAAAATTTTGGGAATGTCATGCCTGTCCTTTTTTATCAAAATGGGGAGAAAAAGATATTCCATAACCTTTCCTTAATAATAATATCCATAATTAGTATATGAGTTAATTTAAACTTGCAATAATACTATTCATTATATTATCAAACTAGATTCCCTCGAGGTTTGAATTTCATAAGTTTAATATTCAATATAATATTTATGTAGAAGAAATAGGATATTTAATATATTATAATATCATTTAGTATAATTTTATAATACTATTTTATATAATAAAATATAAGTTTAATATAGCCTTCCACCAATTCCCATTCAATTTGGAGACAGGGGGATAGGAGAAACTCAACCTTTCTAGATTAAATCCTTTCTGAGAACTATTTATCTAATTTTATTTGATATTGTTAATACTATCAGCCATATTCATCTTTATATTCTCTTTATCATAAAATTGTAAATATTAATCTGGGATGGATCTTCAAGTTTATTTAGCCTAAAATCTTTATTTTAGGGATGATGAAATTAAAGCCCAAAGATTTAAGTGAGTTGTCCATGTTCAAATGACTAGTAAATATCAGAGCCTAAAAATTAAATATAGATGTTCCTGATTTGAAGTGCACTACATTATCCATTGGCCTATGACACTTTTATGTTCTTAGAAGTGAAGTACGGTTGGAGCCAAGAGGTCAGAGAGAATAGACAGGTCATTATCTGAGATCCTCCTAGTGTCCCTCAGATCAAGTCCAGATCAAGCCTCTGAAGTCGTTTTGGGGTGAAAGAACCCAGAAATATTTGAAGTACAACAAATTTACAGAAGATACTTTGAAAGAATTTGAGAAAAGCTCTGTTTCAGTCAGGGAGGGGGAGAGGCTATTGAGGCCAAACACAGTGATAAGAGCCAGGGCAGGCAGCCATGGATTTGTGGCATCCCACACCAGGGAATCTACTGTGAAGCTCTTAAGGTATTCTATCCGCGTTATAAGCTAATGGTTCACCAGTTTAGCTGTGAAACATCCAAAGCAAATTCAAAAGGCAAATAGTGAGCCTATGAATCACAGAAAAATATGGGATCTGGCCACACCTACCCAATACTGAATATTAATCAGCTGCAGTGGCCCCATATAAAGCAATAATTAGAAATTATTTTCCAGATGATATGATGGTATATTTAGAGAATTCTACCAAATCAACTAAAAACTGCTAGAAATAATTCACAACTTTAGCAAATTTGCCGGATGCAAAATAAATCCACATAAATCATGAGCTTTTTCATATATTACCAAGAAAGTCCAGCAACAAAAGATACAAAGAGAAATTTGTGACTACTCTGATTGATAGAATCATTCAATATAATTCCAAAGTAGTCACAATGAAAAAAATGCTATTTACCTCTAGAGAGATAATTGAAGAATTCAGTGCAGATTGATATATAATGTTATCATTTTTTGTAAAAATTGTTAATGAGAAAATATGTTTTGTATGGTTTCATATCTATTATTCATATATTATTTGCCTTTTCAGTGTCTTAAAGAAAGATGAGATGAAAAGAGAATTTTTAACTCAAAATTTAAAAGAAAAATTATGTTAAAATAAATTAAAAATTAGAATTTAAGTTCAATTTTAGCACTCAAATAGATTTTATTTCATTTCTACTCCAAATCCATTATTTGTGACTTTGTGAAAGAGAAATACCTACAGATGAAAATGACTTGTGCTTTCTTATATAATGATTTGATGTTAGTGTTAGAACTGAATCTTGGTCTTTTGACATATAGTCCCATCTCCTTTCAGTGTACCTTATTGCTTCTCATTTTTCTTCCTGGTTAAAATATGTAACTTCTAAGTAGGATTTTATATTATTGTTCATTCTGTGTTATCTGCACCTGAACAAAATGAAAACATTGTCTTCTATACATATCCAGGGCTTTCCTATTTTTGCTTTTATTGTTCTTATAACTAGAATTCATTTTTCTCCACTTGTTGAATTCATATACATTCTAATATTACCTCTTCCATGAAACCTACAACGATTTTCTTCTCAAAAGTCATGTCTACTTTAATTTGAACAGCAGTTTGTTTTTTACTTTCCCTCATCCACTTGTCCTCCAATATCTTATATTATAAGAGATAACTCTTTCACAGAGAATTTATTTATAGACTGAAAAGATCCACAAGCATTATGAGTAAATTTGAAAGCATACACGATGTGGAGCAGATACAAGCCAATAATGAGACGGGCAAATCACTGATCAAGGGTTCCTTATACTAATGAAATCACAAATCAGAAATATATGTTCTATATTATGATTGTCTTCATGTACATATAGATAGCACTTTTCTACATAGCTGTAAATGCCATGAGGCCAGCGTCTATGTCTTGCCCAAGTTTCACAGCTATCCAGAAATCGTAATGAGTATCTTCATGAGATGGTGCACTTGCTAAGTATGAGAATGTACCCTCAAGCCTAGACAAAGATAGTTGACTTAGATAATGGGAAACATCCAGGTGTGAGCTATTGCTGAGTATACTTACATTGTTTCCCTTTTGCACTTTTAGAGTTCCCAGAAAAATTTCTCAAAAAAATTGTAACATTTGCTGTTAACAGTCATAATTAGGAGTCAAGCATTATTTGTAAAAAAAAATGGACTAGTTCAGAACAAGAAGACTATTTCTCCATATTCTACATCTCTTTGAGAGGCACATTTGTGATATAGTAGAATGACTTTATGTTTGAGTACAATTTATTTATTTATTTACTTGCTATGGACAAAATCACAGAGCCTCAGTTTCCTTATCTGTAAAATGGTACATGCATATGTATGAATAAATTTGTAAACCTGAAACCTTTCTTTGTAAATGCAGGCTATTATTATTTTCAACATCACTATGTGGATAATCATTAAGAGAGAAAGGGATCACTTCTGTTTTCTACTTAACATTCTAGAGAAAAGTGGAGATTTTTGGACCTTCTTTATATTCTTCCCTGAAGAGAGAGAATAACAATTTCACACTAGGAATGTTGGCAGGATTATAGACCCCTAAGCTCTAGTTAGAGGATGAAGCCAATTCTCCAGTCTTTGGGCAATAATCAGAGTCCCAGTATGAAAAAGAGATTTACAGTGTTTATTCCTAATTATCATTCTATAGTATACTAGAACACTCTCTTATTCTTTCTATCTTTACTGTCATCACATTATTGACCCAATGGAAAATGATCTTCTCATCTTCCACTATATATTAAACAATTTACACATATATTTCTAAGTGATGAGGAGGAAGGAATACTAATGAAATGAAAAAAATTAAAAGGTATTTATTTTAGGAAAAACAAGAAATATTTTAATTAAAATACAGAAAAATGTTTTGAAGTCAGGAATAAAATTTTTATGTTCATTTCAAGAAATAAGAAGCCACAGTCAAATTATTATCACTATTATTATTATTGTTATTATTATTATTTTACTGAATTCAGAGCAAGGACATAAATGTTCAATACTTAGCTCTGCTACTTATTGCTTTATGACAATTGGCAAATAAATAAACTTTTCAAGGATCTTAGTTCCACGTTAATATAATAACAACAACAATAATAACAAAAACACTAATGACTGGAATTTTAAAATTTTGAGACTATCATACACATATTAATTTATTTGATCCCCACCATCACAAGTGAAGTAGATGCTATTATTATTCACCTTTTCCTGAAGAGGAAACTGAGAACAAGAGTACCAAGTGACTTGCTCCGATGATTTACCAGCTAATAAATTATCTGAGGCTGAATTTCAACTTAGGATACCAGGTTCACAATTGTAACCAATAATACTACCTATTTGTCTCTCACTTGTGTAGAGATAAAATATAGTAATAGGTGTAGTTCAGGATAGAAATTTTTATCTTACACATCTACATTTATAAACATACATGTATATTATATGTGTGTATGCATACAATAATGTATTTGGATGATTTGAAAGTCAATTCCTCCTGTAAATCTATTATTCTAAATTCTAACTGTCAAATGCAAATGATGAATAATAATTATTCATTTAAGCAGTATTTTATATTTTATACTATTTTTGTGAAGAAAAAAACAATGTGAACAAGTTGGTAATACAATTAAGTTGTCTCAGAACTTACTGGTCGGCTTACTTCAAAGATTACTTGTTACTCATTTACTGTCAGTGTAGTAGGTGGTTTTCAGTGTAGGATCCCTGCTATCAATGTTTGGCTCTGTGATGCATAATATTTTCATATTGAGTTAAATAAATAGCGTGCTTACCAAATTTCAAGATGAAAAAGTTGAAAGGATGACTAACACACTAGGTGACAATAGTAAAGTATCTATTAACTATCTATCTATGTATTAGATCTGTCTATCTATATCTATATATTTATATCTATTATGTAACCCTATATCTATATATTTATATCTATTAAGTCTAGAATTAGTGGAACAAACCTACTTAGATCAAACTCAAGCCAAGATAAATCAACAAGCATTTATTTATTAAGCTACTACTTGTAGTCAGGCACTGTCCCCACTTCACAGGATTCATATAAAGGCAAAAATAGGCCTTGCATTCAAGGAGCCTACAACCTAATTCGGGTACGTGGGAAACAGACAAGCAATATGAAAATAATTATGATATATAGAGGATAAATTAGGCATAGTCTAAGGGAAGAAACAAATAATAAAAAAGAATGTGGGGAAAAAACCTTTAAATGTAGGATTTTAGGTGAGACTTGAAACAAACTAGACAACCAAGGAAGTCGAGGTAAGTAGGAGCAGGATTTTAGGAATTGAGCTAATGAAAATATCCACAATTGAGTAATGGATTGTCTTAAGCAGCAGGGAGCAGAAATATAGCCAAAAACACTGGATTATAGAGAATTAGAAGAGAGTATATATATATATATATATATATATATATGAAGATGAAAATGGTGGAAAGAGGGCAGGTTGTGAAGTATTTGAAATACCAGGAAAAAAAATTGTATTTGGCTCTGGAAGAAATAAAGAGTGACTAAATGCAAAATCTTCTAGCTGATAACAAGCCAGAACAAAATGGGAGAGGCTTAGTTGGGTGAAATTTGCATATAGAAATTAAATAAACAAAAATATTTTGATGTGTTTGGGGATTGGTGGAAGTTCAGAAAGAAAAAGCATTATTTTTGGCTTCAAAGAAACAGCTAAATAAATAAATCATGAACTGCATTAAGAAAGGCATAGTTTCTAGAAATAGGAAATTGCTAGTTATACTGCCATCTGCCCTCATGAAATCTCATATGTAAAATTATGTTCAGTCCTGAATGCCATAATTTAAAAAAAATACATTGGTAAGTTTAAAAATGTGAAGAAAAGGATAACCATGATGATAAAAGGAAATGACTCCATGACATATGAGAATCACTTGAAGGAAATAGACATTTCAATTTATAGAAGAGCAGGCGGTACATGAGACTTCATTCATGTACTTTGAGGTTTGTAATGTAGCAGAGATTAGATGTGATCTTCTTGACCCCAATGATAGACTCATGAAAAATGGGAAGAGATTTCAAAAGAAGCTTAGCATTGAGGAGAGGGGAAAAAATCTAATAATTAAAGCTATCCCAAAGGCAAATGAACTTCATTGAGAGACAGTGGGTTTCTTTTCCTTGAAAGCATATATATAAACGGAGACTGAATGGGCATTTGTCAGGTATGTTTTACTGAGGATTTTTTTTTTGACTGATTTAGCCTATGAAGCCCTTTCAAATTATCAGATTTTTAAAATTTTATTAAAGTGATTTATTTTTGGATAGAGTTTTTTTTAGGGATATTATCAATTTCAAGTGTATGAAAGAGTAATATTATTGAGTAGGAACTAACATGGAAAATGGGTTTTCAAATATTTAGATTCACTTTCTCACAGGAAAGCTGAGAAAAAATTATTTTTGAATTATGACATCCTTAGTTAAAATGAGTAGTTATTGTTTCATTGGGTAGGTAGATGGTGCAATAAATAGAATATAGAATATTAGGCCAGAGGTCTAGAAGACAAGCGTTCAAATATAGTGATTAGGTATGTGTTGCTGGGCAATCATCTAACCCCGTTTTCTTCAGTTTCCTTATCTGTCAAAAAAGCTGGAGATGAAAATGGTAAATTACAATGGTATATTTAGAGAGAATTAAACAGCATTATGAAGAGTCAGACAATAATGAAATGACTGAGCAACAATAAGATTTTATAATGGTGTTGAAAATGGCGATGGTGATGATTATCATTATCAATAAAGTTCACTAGTGCAGTGTTAGAAGATGAATTCAAGTGTCATCTCTGATATCCATTAGCTGTCATTTAATTTCTCTGAACCTCAGTTTCTTCATTTGTAAATAGAGATAATGATATTAGCACACAAATATGAACAAAATACTTTTTGAAATATCTATACACAAAATTATATTTCCATTTTTGGTTCATATTTATATTACAAAAGTGGGAAATTAAAACTTTTTTTGATTGCTATCTTGGGAAGAATGCTCAATTTTGTTGTTTCAGAGTCAAGGGAAGGTGGAAGTCATGCCTCTGACATGAACTTGGGCAATTGATTCAGCATCTCAGTAGCCCAAGGCAAATCTCTAAATTTTAGGTTTTCTAACAGATGTGATCTGCCTTGGTAGAGGGAGTTTCTCAGTGGGGGACTAACAACATGGATAATAACACAGGGACAATCTGAAGACAAAGATTTAAAAAATGAACTTAGGTCTTTAAAGAAGTCAAATTAACTCTACAGGAAAGTGCCAAAGAGTTAATTGTATCATCTTCTTCCACCACTGAGATATATTGAATAGAAAATTTCTCTCTCTGATTTATATTACACATAAACATATAAATAAATTTATCAAAGAGCAAAGACATTTCTCTAGTAATGATAACTCTAGCAAGTACTAAATGAGATATAGTGCTAAGTCGACCTGATACTACCTCCATGATCTGAAATGTCACAAATTTTCTGCATCTCAGTTTCTTCATCTGTAAAATCAGGGTATTATATTCAGTGATCTAAAAAATGTTCCTTCCAGAGACTGATTTTTACCATCTTTTTGTTCTTTTTGTGTTTTTGAGGGGTATATGTATATGTGTATATATGTATGTACCTATGTGTGCATGTGTATATAAACATATACATATATATGTATATATTCTATTATAGAATTATAGACTCCTCATTTTCAAAATATTGAAGAGAACACTGATTTTGACATTTTGTGTGATGAGGCTTATTTTGGTTAGTGCATATAGGACAAAGGGAAGAAATATTTTATTATATAGGAAAACATCTGTTTTGCATTTTGCATAATTATATTTGACATAATATAGTAGGGGCAGGTAGATAGCACAGTGAGATTTGAAAACATACTGGGACTGGTATCAGGAATAACTGAATTCAAGTCCAGACTCACATACTTAGGAGCTGTGTAACACCTGGGAAATCATTTTGTCTCTACCTGTCTCAGTTTCAGCTATAAAATGAAGATAATAACAGCAACCATGTCTCAGGAAAGATGTAAGGACCAAATGAGGTAATAATTGTAAAATATTTAACACAGTGCCTGGAACATAGCAAAGGCTACATAAATGTTAGATATTATTATTTTACAGAAATACCTATTATGGATTAAGATTATAAAATTAGTAAATTTACTCCTATTAATTACAGTCTTTGATCAAAATTCAAGTGTTGCTTTTAATAAAACTTATTTTTGTAATAGTATTAGTACTATATAAATCTTAACAGCTTTTTCAATTCATCTGAAACTGGCTCCCCTGCTGCAAGCAGCATGAGAAGTACAGATTTTAAACTTGTTCTTAATTTGAGGACCTTTGAGTTTTGAGAGTATAGAAAGGCACTTTCAAATTTCATGACATTTCAGCTGAAGCACCAGGTCAGATGGACTTATTTTTCATCACAAATGAAAAAGTCTTCATTCATCATTTCATGATTAATTTGGACACAGGTCCCTAAAGAAAGTCTGGATAGCAAGATAGATGTAGATCCCATGAAACTTGTTCATGTAACAGACTTTATTCTCAGACATAAGCACCCTATGGTACTTTTGAAAAAAATGTCTTTCTTCGAAACTCTGAAAATTTCAATATAAAGGTCAGGAATGAAAAAAGAAAAACCTTTTAAAGAGATGTCCTCTAACTCATGTTACATGGTTTGCCTTCCAATTGCAGTAGTAAAATGCATGTGTGTTTATATGTATACATAAAAAATATGTAATTAAATTTGCATAAATTATTTATTTTTGTGATATATTAGAGATTTCTAAACCATATGCAAATTCTAATGTCCAAATCTACCTATCAATCCATAATCCTGACTCATTACTCTAGCATTTAAATTTACCCATAAAATTGAATTATTCAAGTACATTTCTTTTAACCTCAATACTAGAAATGGGGCTACTTTCTTGGAAATCAGCCTTACTTTGAGAATACATGAGTTTTGAGATTGTAAGCATTGGGACTAATAACATTAAAAGGAGATTAAATTAAATTTACAGCAATAGCAAAACTTAGATTAAAAGATTATTACATGAAAGTTTCAATGTTTGGCATTGAAATACAAAGTGTCTCTGTCAATCCAGCATTCTATTTGAAACACTATTTTAAAACTGCTTGTAGTGGGAAAACTCAGCTGAGTGCTTTCTCTACTACACCATTTTGGTGCCATCTCCCATTTAGTTTAATAGTCACAGAGACATATTGGAGTAATGAGGTCCTAGAAAACTGGATACAGTTGGTAGAGAGGGAATGGAGTTTGATGGAATTACTCACTGGGGTAGGCAGGGAAAAGGCTCTGATAGACATCAGTTTAGCTTAGTGGTCCCACCCTTTGTAAAGATTTCTTTCTTCCTCCCCAACTCCTGGCTGTGTCCAGCCAAGAAATACAAGTTATGTCAGGTTCCTGAGACCCACCCTTTGTGAAAAATCCCAGTCACATCCCTGAGGTTAAATGTCCCCAATAAATCTGCTTACAGCCCACACCATCTTTGTTGGACTCCTTTGGGTGTCCTCCAAGGCATTCTCCCTCAGAGTGTCTTTTCCCTTTCTCCTCTCCCATTCAGCATTGTCTCTCTTTTCATCCCCCCATTATTCTCTTCTCTCAACCCCCACCATGCCTCATATTATCTTTGTCCTCTTATAGCTAACTCTTTTAGGGTCTCAAATCCCATTTAATACTTAACCTACTAGTCAAGGACACAACCCAGTCACTTGAGGTATTTCCTTTCTCTTGGCTAATTTTGTTTCACTAGAAAACTTGATCTTTTCATTGTTAATTGTTAAAACTTCTTTCCTTGCTATTTGCTCTCCCACTCTATTTCGTATTGACCATGCTGATGTCTCCTCTAAGTAAATCTATCTTTGGTCAAAGAGAATGGCCATTGTGAACTATTCACATGACAGAATCCCAAAATTTGGTGCTTCTCCTAAAACCCAAAATGTGGTGCTTCTCCTAAAGCACATCATCTGGTGCCACATGATTTGCCTATCAAGAGGATAAGTGACTTGGGAAGATCAATCATAAATACAAATTCAAGAACCATGACTTGATCATAATCTTCCTGAATATAAAGATAATTATTAACTATCATATTATTTCTTATCAGGTATGTGTTTATATTGTATGTGTGTTGAATGTACACTCCATTTCTATATAATGAGGAGTTTTGAATAAATGATTATTCTTACTCATATATTGATTATGCTCAGAACTTTGTGTTTTGTATTTTCTTAATTGCAGATTTCAATTTAAACAGTATGTTATACACACACACACACACACACACATATATATATATGTATATATTTAGGTCACCATAATAGACATTTTGGAATTAGATGAAAATTCTGTGATATATGTATATATACATATATATATGTATATATATATATACATATATATGTATATGTACATATATATATACACACATATCAT
>JAJPUD010009584.1:22798-38759 GCA_023553655.1 Myrmecobius fasciatus
CTCCCTTCCCTTTCTCCTTTCTCCCTCCCCCCCTCCTCAGTAGTTTGCTTTTGATGACCCCCTCCCCCAAACAATAATCCACCCTTTAGATCCCCTCAATCTGTTTTTACTCCTTTCCCCTGATTCTTATATTTTCCCTTCTGATAGTTTATCCCTTTCTTTTCTTCCTTTCCCTCCCACTTCCCTCTAGCAACAGACATGTTTCTATGTGAAATCAAGTGTCTGATATACACTTTTAGAGCCCAACCTAAAGAGAGTAAGATTTACACAATGCTCATCTCTTTCCCCTCTTTCTTTCAATTGTGTTAGGGTTTTTTTTAGATCTTATTTTACCACTTTTTCCCTCTTTTCCCCAGTAAGACAACCTTTCCCCCTCTAGTTCTCTTTTTCATATTATCTTTCATATTATCAAAGTAATATCTAGTTCATTATACCCCCAAACTTTAAGTATCCCCCTAGTAGAAATAAAGTTCTCAAGAGTCCTTTCCTTTTTACCTTTTTATGCATCTCTTGAGTTCTGTGTTTGATGTTGAATTTTTTGTTCAGATCTGGTCTTTTCATTAGAAATAGGTGAAATTCACCTGTATCATTGAATGACCATTTTCTTCCATGGGGGATAATGCTCATTTTAGCTGGATAGGGTATTTTTGGCTGTAATCCAAGTTCCTTTGCCTTTCAGAATATCTGGTTCCAGGTCCTTCAATCCTTCAATGTGGAGGCTGACAGATCATGTGTGATTCTAATTATTGATTCTCGGTATTTGAATTGTTTCTTTATAGCTGCTAGCAGAATCTTTTCCTTGGTGCTGTAGTCCTGAAATTTAGCCACAATATTCCTTGGTGTTTTAATTTTGGGGTATCTTTCAGGAGGTGATCGGTGAATTCTTTCAATGGTGATTTTTTCCTTCTGATTCTACAATCTCAGGGCAGTTTTCTTTCAGGATTTCCTGGAAGATAGTGTTTAGATTCTTTTTTTCATCATGGCTTTCAGGAAGTCCAATAATCCTTAGATTGTCTCTCCTATATCTCTTTTCCAAGTCAGTTGTTTTTCGTAGGAGATATTTCATATTTTCTTCTTATTTTTCATCTTTTTTGCTTTTGTTTGACTGATTCTTGAAGTCTTATTGAGTCATTCACTTGCATTTGTTCAATTCTTATTTTTAAAGTCTTGTTTTCTTCAGTTACCATTTTAAGCTCCTTTTTTAACTGGCCAATTGAATTTTTTTGTTCATTGCACTCTTTTTCCACTTCACTAATTTTATTTTTCAATAAATTGGTGTCTTTTTCATATATCTTTTGTAGGGCATCATATTCTTCTTGCACTGATTTCAGTTTATTTTTCCATTTATCCTCCAGATCTCTTTTGAGGTTCTTTATGCAATCTTCCAGAAAGGCCTTTTGAAAAAAGGACTAGTGATGGTCCTTAATAACTTCCTCTGGAATTTTGTCTAAAGGAACCTCAGGATCTGGGATTATCCCTTCTTTTTCTTGATAAAAGCTGTCTATGGTGAGAGCTCCCTTTGCTTCTTAATTTTTTTTTTTTTTAGACAACGTGCAAATCTCTTTAAGGTAGGGAAAAAATGCCAGCTTAAGGTCTTTGCCCTGGGGCACTTCGGCTAATTAACTTAAGGTGCTGGGCCGGTTGGGGCTAGGACTAAGGCCCAATTACTCCTTAAACAAGGCAAGTCTGCCAGTACACCTGCCCCCAATCAGGGTAGAGTGTCCTGAGTGCCTCAGATAAACTCCAGGTGTTTGGAATTTGGAGTTTGGAGTTTGGAATTTCTGCCACTGTGAGCTGAGTCCCACCATCACTTCTGGCCTACATTGGAGTCCTCTGTTTATTCCTCTGTCCGAGTTAGACAAACCTGATGTGAAGTTCTTCAGAGATATTAGCAAGCAGTGTCCAAATATTTCTGAGTTCGTTGACTTGAAGATATTAGAACAAAAGATTTTGCAAGGGTGAATATTTTATTTGTGTTTTGAAAATTAAAGGCTTTCTTAAAGAAGAGATAGATTCTTCATAAGACATCCCATTTTTCCTAATCTGCATTTAAAAAATTTGCATTGAATTAAAATTTCTGACATATATTCATTCTGTTTTTCTCTTATATGAATTTTATATTTTGAATCATTTTATAATAGCTGTTGTTTTCTATAATCCATGATAATCCATGGGATTTTATATTTTATATTGCACCATTAGTTCATTACTTTTTGCATTATGATAGTAATTATTTAGACAACTTTGAATTCTTTTGAGGTTTTACTCATTTTTCTATTTTTAAAATCTTCTCTAATGACTTTTTGAGTAGGAATATGTCTTTTTGTTTTGGTAGGGTTTTTTTTTTTTCGTATTTTATCCTTTTTTATATTCTGTCACTCACTTTTGGGAGACTTTCTTTTTACCAATGAATAGAATTGATGTTTCAAAGTTGCCTTAACCCATTAGAAAAATATGATCTTTTCTCTCCTGAGGCTCTGAACTGAATAAACTCTTCTTCTTGCCCAGGATTGACCCAGTTGGCTTTTTCTCCCCTTCCCTTAAGTCTCTCATGGTTACTCATGCTATTTTCACTCTTCTTTTTTCCCTCTTTTTGCTCTTCTGCCACACTCACACTCTCCCCTCAGGAACAGAACACAAACACAAATCTCCAAGTTTATTTGTATTCTTTCTCTTTGCATGTGGAGGAAACTGGATGAAAGCTATTGACTAATATACTTATTATTCTCTAGCATTAACTTAAAAAAGTTGGAAAATTCTAATGTTGGTCTTTTCTGCATTTAGTTCTATTTATGTTATAACATCTGGCACATAATTTCATTGGGGAGGGACGTAGAAGGTTCAAATCCTTTAAAGAAAGTGACAAATCACCTATTTTGCTGGTTCCAGAGCTGCTTCTGTAGAAACAGAATTCACACCCAAGTCTTTGTGCTTTATTTATTACAACACATTACTTCTGAAAGGGTTGTCTCTAAACTTCATTCAAATTCTAAAACCTATTATCCTTTCTTAGGCTGAAGCCTAACAAAGTAGAAGATCCATCCAGTGGTCAACATAATTTGCTTTAAAATTAAGTGTAGTTAAAATTCCTGCAGCAAAAGTCAGAGCAAAAGACATTAATTAAGATATTTGTCAGAAAAAAAGGAGAATCTGAAGTATAACACAAAGAGAAAAAACAGAAAGAAAATTAATTCATCTGTTGAAAGGAATAATCACCAAGTGATGGAGTACATAGTGTTAGACTTGGAGTCAGGAAGATATGTTTCAATCTTAACTCAAACACTTAGCTGTTTGATTTATATGGGGTCATTTTGATCAAGACATTTCTCTCAGGCTCAGTTCCTTATCTGTAAAATGGGGATAAAGCATCTCTTTTACAGAGTTGTTAGGGAAATAGAATCAGATAAAAAGTAAAGCACTTTCCAAACCTTAAGGAACTACATATATAAAATTTAATTTTAATTTCATCACTATCATAATCATTATCATTATTTATCATTTGGGATATTCTAAAATACCAACTTATTTTGAGAGAATGATGAGAGGATAAGTTACTACCAATTTCTAAGGAGACTTGTACTTATAAAAACTTTTCTTGTTCTACTGGGATTTGGGGGAGAGTGGCAAAGGAGAAAAAGAAAGGGGAAATAAAAAATCAAAGTAGGCACCAAAAAAACAAAACCAAAACAGAAAAATCCCCAAACAGTGACCACTTATGAGATTCAGTCCCTCAGAATCAGATACTTACTAAATGTTTAATCCTTGTAACTAAGGTGAGAGGATAGGGCAATGGAATGTAATGGATTGAATACTTTAATTACAGATAAAAGACTTCAGTTCAGGTCTCAAATCTACTACCAAATACCTTGAGGAAATTATCAAATCATTTTTGGTATTGAAAAAAAATCTCATTCAGCTAATGAGATTTTAGGTGAATATCCTTTCTTCAACCATCCCTTGTAAAATCAACCAAAAGCTATGTATCTAACAATGATAAAAATTATTTATTTTGGCACACTATACTAATTGGTTTTGCCCACTAAATAATCTTTGACAAAGTGCTTGAAATATGAATCAGTAGAAAATGAATAAGGGTGGTTGTTTTGTTATTATTGTTCATTTTTTAAAACTAAGCACATTCATAAATTGAATTATATTCTCGTTACTTTATGGCTTGAATTAGAAGAAATGATATTTGGTGGGTTTGCCTATAGTACAATAGTAAATTCATTATTTAATAAAGAAATTCTCATAATTAGAGCATATGTGCATGGAAACACACACATAAATTCTGACAATACCCTTAAATCAAAAATGGTTACACATTTCCTCTAATCTTAAAAGGGTGATATATATTCACCAAAAATATCCAGTTCACTGGAGTCCTTGAAAATTAATAAGACACCCATCTTGGTCGTGTTCAATGTGAGAAACTGTTTGACTTGACTATATTGGTTTCCAAAGTAAAGCAGTGAGTGAATAGAGGTGAGCTTCTGGAATTAGGAAGACCTGAAATTAAATATGACTTCCCAGGAAAATAACTTATATCTGTGTGCCTTTTTTTGAAATTGTTATTATTATTTCTAAAATGTGAGACAGACCTGCAACTGTGAAAACTAGTAGAAAGAGTGAGACAAACTAAGAGAAGGGTTTTATATATCCTTCTGAGTCATGTGTGGTCCTCAGTCCTATACAATGTAAAATACTACAGTGACTATTTTATACTCCATGTATGCTATTATAAACAGGGGCATTGAAAAAGGCCTCTGAGAGGATGACCAAGTCATATATTTATGACTACACTAAGTAATAGGATATAAGTATCAGTAATGGAGAGAAATTATATAACATGAAAGAGACAAGTACTTGTGTATGTATATACACAGATGTACTTATATGTACACATGCATGCATATACATGTAGTAAATATGCATATGTTAATATGAATGTGTATTTGTGTACTTATGTCTGGATATGTATTTATCAATGTGTGTGTATATTGTGAAGCGAGAGACATATATCTATCTATACATATGTATATGAAGATGTATGTATATATATATATATATATATATATATATATATCTACAGATAAATAGATTATATATAGATATAGATATTTATTAGTCTCTCCCATTAGAATTAAAAATTCTTACAAATAAAGTCATCTTATATAACATATACATTATATTGTGTATCTAAACTACATATAAATATATTATATAAAATACAACTAAAAGTAATATATACAAATGTGCAATTTTATTTATAAGGGCACTTGCAGTTGGAGAAAATGAAGATAGCTTTTATTGTTGTTCAGTTGTTTCAGTCACATCTGACTGAATGTGATGCATTTGTGATTGTCTTGGCAATAATTTTAAAATAGTTAACCATTTCTTTCTCCAACTCATTTTACAGATGATGAGACTAAACCAAATTGAATTGAATGATTTGCCCCATTAATAGGTGCCTGAAGCCTAGGATGAATGCAGGTGTCCAGGTCTCGCACTCTCTCTACTGTGCCACCAAGTTTTTGTTGAAAAAGACTACATAGCAAAACCATATCTTTGTGGCATGGATTGAAAGAATAAAAGGACTTTATCAGGCAGAAGTAAGAAGGAAATAAGTTCTGGGAATGAGGGACAATTAGTAAAGAGATACAGGCTAAGTAATATAGTGTATGAAGAAAAATGAGGTCAGTTTGGTTAGGTTGTGGAGTGTAGTAGGGAAAATTGTGCACAATGAGATTCAAAAAAATAGGATGAGGCCAAATTGTGTAAGTATTTTAAATATAAACAAAGGAATTTATATTTTATTCTAAGACCAATGGGAATCCACTTGATGAGGTTGAAAAGGGGAGTTACATGATGAGATCATTGCTTAAGGAAAATTACTTTGAAAGTCATATGCCTAATGTACTAAAGTAAGGAAAGACTTGAGATAGAAAGAACAGAAAGTAAAATATTGCAATTATATAGAGGAGAGATGATAAGGTCCTCCATTAAGGACTTAATTCTACAAGCAGAGAGGAAGGAGTCATTGTGAGAAATTTTGTAAAGGTAGAAACAGCATGACATGACAACTGATTGTTTATGCAGGGTAAGAGAGAATTAAGATACCAGAATAAGACTAAGGCTCAGAATCTGAGAGACTGAAATAAAGACATCCTTTGACAGAAATAAAGACATCCAGTTCACTGGAGTCATTGAAAATTAATAAGACACACATAAAGAGAATTTTGGAGAAAATGTAATAAGTTCAATTTGAGGCATATTGAATTTAAGTTGTCTGAGGCAGCCCATTTGAAATGTCCAATAGGCAACGAGAGATATGTGACTGAATCTCAGGGGAAGAACTGGGTAAATATACACATTTCATATATATATATACATATATATATGTATATATATATACATACATATATATATATACATATATGAACATATATATGCACATGCATATATATGTGCATATAAACTATGCACATAAGCATATGTGTATACATGTGAAGAATTCTCATAAAGATGAGATAATTAAGATTCCAGGGAGCATAAATTAAGTCCAGGGAGCATAAAAATAAATAAAAATCCCTTTAATTTATTTACATTGATTTCTGCTGTTGTCAATAAAACTGACTTGATTCTGCATTGAATTTATAATTGGGTCTATATCCACCTGCCTCAAGTTGAGCTCAGGAATTCTGCTGAGATAGTTCAAAGTTAGTTTAGTTTAAAAGAAAGTTTGTTTCCAGCATTGTGTTTTCAGCATATCACCCTATGATAGACAGCTATTTCCAGCAATGCAATGACCCAAGATAATTTCAAGGGATTCATAATGGAAAATACTGATTACATACAGAGAAAAAACTATGTACACTGAATGTAGATCTAAGTATACTACTTTCACTTTTTCCTTTTGTATTCTTTTTGGTTGTTTGATTTATTATGTTTTCCCTTTTATTTTGAGTCTTCTTTCACAACATTGCCAATGTGGAAATATCGTTACCATGAATACACATGTACACCATATATTGTTAGTTCTCTTTAGGAAGGGGCAGCAGGAAGGAAAAGTAATGAGACAGTAAAATTTGGAGCTCAATATCTTACAAAATGAATGTTCAAAATTATGTTTACATGTAATTAGAGAAAATAAAATACAATTGAGTAAAAAATGAAATAAGGAAATATTTTTCTTTTTCATGCTACTATCTGCTAGGACACTTCATGGATATCTATTTGTTTAGCCCCACAAAATCACCATTTCCAAAATATATGGAATTTCCTATTTTCTGTAGTTAAAGGAGTTTTTAATCTCTTCCAAGGAGAAAGCAAGTCGGTTAGTTGTAATCCCTTAGTAAACACTATAAGATACAGATGGGCTTCATAAAGCAATTAACATTCCCTAATCATTAGAGAGGTACCTGATTAGCCTTACTTGAATGCCAGCCCATCTTGCTTGAATACCACTTTTTTTGGTATTGCTAAGAAAGAAAGAAAGGACAGAAGGAAAGAAGGAAGGAAGGAAGGAAGGAATTTTAAAAAAGATCTTTATAAATCTTAATTTTATTTTTTCTGTCAATTTCATTGGGTCCTTGTGTAGAGATCAATGTATCCATTGTAGACCTTGTGTGTTATTTTCCAAATTCTCTAATTGTTCCTTATCTCTTGTTTTTATTTAACTGTTAAAAAGATCCCTTTAAATCCTTCCGTGGAGTTACCAAATTATATTTATTCTGTTTTGTTCTTATTCTGTCTGTGTATGATTTGATTTTCCTTCTAAAGGACTTTAATCCCTTAGAGCTTTGAAACTACAGAATTTTTATTGTATTATACATTTTTTTTTTGATTTATTACTCATGCTTCCATTCAGGGATAGGAGACATAGAAGTAGCATACCTTAGCAAATTTGACCTATATTCAACTTTGAATTGTTGCTCTTCGTTCAGTGGTCTAAACAAAAAACTAAGGTTAGGTTTAGGAGAATCCTGGCTGTAAAGGGAGTGAGAAAGGAGACTTCAGGAAGCTTGCTAACTTTTGGAATCGGTAAGTAGGTGCCATGGAGAATCTCTCTGATTTAAGAAAGGAGAGGGTAGAGCTGAATAATGAAAAAGACATTGAACAGTTCTGAAAATTTTCAGGCAAGCTTAACAAACAAGACCTTAGCATTTAAAGAGGCTGTTTGTACCTGTTTCTGATGCCAAGAGGCTTCCATCATTCTTAGGAGGTCCAGGCCAAGGAAAGTGGAACATAGCAAGGAATAACAAGGCAGATGGAATGGAGGATTATAAGTCTCTTAATGATTTTAGGGAAGTGAGAGAGCAATCCATCCACAAGATTCCCAAGGTTTCTTTTAGTGCAGCAAAAACAAGAAGAGGTACTCTTTTAATCAAGCCTGGTACCAAAGAAAAGAAAGAGGAAGAAAAGGCTGCAGAAAAATTCATCACTGCTCTGGCAGGTTACAAGTAGATTCTTGGATCTGTGAGTAACCTTAAGCAAAGTGCTATGTCTAGAAGAGGCTTTTGGGGTTCTCTATGGGAACTGAAGGTAGTTTTAGGCCTTCTATGACTGGGGTAACTACTGATACAGGTTTTGTATTAGAAGGCCACAGCAGTTTTGGGTCTGTCATAATACTTGTTTAAGGAGATTGATGTTGGCGAATGATCCCTTCTTGGGGTTATACATCAGAAATGGATGCATCAGATTCTGATCAGACTCAACTACAAAAATCCAAGGAAATTAGCATAAGATAGTATGAATCTATAGATATAAATTCTATTACCAGTTTATTTTCTCATCAGAGAATTTTTCTATTTTCTTTTCTTTTTTCCTATTTTTTTAACTGAGAGGAAGGCACTGGCACTGTCACTTTAGGGGCATTAGCATTAAGCCTGAAATTATTTTATAGCTTATAGCTCTCCTCTTTTTTTCTTCCTTCCTTCCTTCCTTCCTTCCTTCCTTCCTTCCTTCCTTCCTTCCTTCCTTCCTTCCTTTCTCTCCCTCTCTCTCTCTCTCCTTCAGACTGTGTAATATACTTTTTCCCCTGTGTACTAGAGCGCTCATGATAAGCTTGTAACGAGATTATAGTTGCAAAATTGCATGAAATTAAAGGGTAGGTTATTCAGAGGAAAAAAAAAACACAAAGCATTACTCCTTACTGCAGCATGCAGTATTCAGTGATGCAGGAAGTCATTATTCAAATGCTCTGTTCTGATTTTAAGACAAGATGTTTAAATTTATGAACACAAGTAAAAATTGTACAGCAGAACAGAGCAAGATAATGATGAAGACAATCATTTTTTTTCCTCCAAGCCTAAAAAGATAACCAAAAGAATAATTGGCTAATTACTCAAAGTGATCTGAAAGTACAAAACTGAATTAAATGCTAATAAATAATAGTAGTAAGTATTTTCCCACCAAATCATATATGAAGCAATTAAGCTCCTAAAATATACTTCCCCAATGGAATTAAAACCAAGAAGTACACATAGCATTAAATTTTCTAATATGGTTTCCTGCAAGATAAGGAAAATTGGGTATTTATTTGTTGGATTTATATGCTTTCTTTACATGCAGATATTAAACATGAATAACCATGAAATGGATTGTTATTTTACCCATTTTACTTATATAACAACCACTTTTTCCATCCAGGATCTTTCCATATTTTGATGACAAATTTCTCTTTACTCCTAGAGACATCCCTATGTAACTAACTGAGTGTCTGTCTGTCTGTGTCTCCTCTCCCTATACCAATATTTTATACATAGTTCTTATGAAATTCAGCTTTATTTTTCTTTTGTAACCTTTATCTTATAAGAAGGCAAAGGTGATACAGTATAGTGGTAGAAGGAGAATGAGAACTGGGATGTTTGCCAAGCAGTCCTATAGAGTTTCTGGAAGTGATTCAAATTAACTAAACCCTAGCTGGTGATTTCAGGTAGGGTGAAAACCAATTCAGATCAATCTTGTATGATCCAATCAATTACTCACCATATGGTAATAAAAATCAAGAATATTTTTCAGAACTAACCAAGAACAATTGCAAATACTTTATGGAAAAAGGATGAGGAATACATTGAAATGCTGAAGCAAAGCTTAAAATAAATAAATTGAGTATCTGGCAAGACATCCTGATGGCTGGGGCTCTATGAGTAACTTCTTCCTGGTTTTTAATGTAGTGAACTTTATTCCTGGTTTTTCCTGAGTATCAGGCCTGGAACTTCACATCTTTGTTAGGATATTGCAATCCTTTCTTATACTCTATATCTCCCAACCTACTGATTCAAAGAGCATTTTAGTATTTTTTTTCCTTTTCCAGGCCCTAAAAAAGAGCTGGAGACATAAAGAAAAGAAGAAGAAAAACATATTTCCTGATTTCAAGAAGTCTATATTCTAATGAGGGAAACAACCCCAAAACAGGAACTGATGAAATGGAATTCCAAGGTTGAGATCTTAAAGGACATTGAAATGAAAGGAAGGAAAAATTCAATAATGAGCTTTCTTAGGTTTTTGACAAGTCAATCAGCAACCCCAAGGCACTGAAGCCAGGTAAGAAATACAATATCTCTAGATTCTATGCTTTTTTTTTCACTGGCTATCTCCCATGACTAGGATGCTCTCCTTTCTCAACTCATGTTCCTGGCTTCCTTCAAGTCTCAGATAAAATTCTACCTTCTAATTGATGTACTTCACACTTCTTGATTCTTTTCATTGTTCCATGCATATTAGAAGGCTTTACATTGATGATATAATTTTTGACATCCCCATTTCTCCATAACACAAGATTAGCACATC
This sequence comes from Myrmecobius fasciatus, assembly GCA_023553655.1. NCBI lineage: Eukaryota > Metazoa > Chordata > Mammalia > Dasyuromorphia > Myrmecobiidae > Myrmecobius > Myrmecobius fasciatus. The sequence continues at coordinate 33,593 of JAJPUD010009584.1, forward strand.
GGATTCTTGATCATCTAACACCTTGTGGCTTCTCTATTATTATGTGAGCTACATTCCCTGATGAGTGCAGCCCTATCGCCATGAAGATAAAAATAGAGAAAAAAACAAAGACCAACAAACAAAAAATAAAACAAACAAAAACAATAAAGACAGGTCTTGGCATTCAACAGGAACAAAGGCTATTAATACATATCTTATTTCTGTTTTATAATTATATCTCCATTTACTAAGTTATCCTTATATAATCCCTTACTTATGTCAAGTAATCATTTATGTCACTTTATTGAATTTAGGACATTTTCCAGCAGTCACCCAGGATACTTAGAGATCCAAAACTTATTTGTAACTTAGAGATCCAACAACTTATTGTTGTGTTGTTTCCCTTTTTGGGGAAAATAGTATGTCAAGTTCTATTTCAAGTTTTGAATGGTATCATTCACCATTTCTACTGATGTGTCATTCTTTTCCCTTATGCCTAATTTTAAAGCCTAGGAAATAATTTTTTATTGTTTTTTTTAACCTAGGTTGGACTTTATGGAAGTACCAAGTGTGAGCATCTCACAATTGGCACATGGATCCCCAAAACAAGACTAAATCATGTTCAAGGTTTGCTTGTTTGTCACTATAGTAATAATTATTATTATTATTTCCTTTTTTGTTTTCTCATTTCTCCCAACCTATTTCTTAATGTTGGAATTTCTGTTAGTGTTGTGCTCTGCTCTGCTTATGGAGGGGGAAGTCTGACCCTGGTTACAGGCTTTTATAAACTTTTGTTGTTTTCAATTCTCAATCTTAGATTCTATGTTGTTTCAAGTGTTTCCAGATTTACGTGCTATAGTTCTGGTCACTGCTTTTCTGGTCTGCATTCTGCAAATTACTCAAGTGTTTTGGTTCTATTAGCTTGCATATGGTTGTTAGGATAGACAGCTGCTATCATATTTAATCATATATATCTTACTGGACTGTTTTGAAGTTTCATAGTGAATTAACTACTTATTTCCCTTAGATTTTAGTCTCCTGCTCTAGTTTATTCCTTTGCCAATCTATACATGGGTTGTAGGTTAAAACTGAATACACACAGCCTGATACTATCAACTATTCTTGAATTTACAAATTTTCTTACAAAATAAGACCCTCTACACCATAGACAGACTCTTCCTCATAGCTTTGAAAACTGGAAGCCAGAATTGTGTAATGGGCAATAAAACTTTCAAATGTCACTTATTCCTGATTATTTACAATAGTACAGGAATCCTCCAGGATCTCTTTCTGTGTAGATGTTTGCAGGGTTTGGAGTCTACAACCAAGGGAATTTAGAGCCTCTCCCAAAACAAGGGGCACCCATGCACCAAAGGGGCTTATTGATACTGAAAAAAGAAGGCTGAACACTCCAATATGATTACACAATCCATTTAATCAAATATGCTACTTACATAGGAGCACAATCTGGGATGCTGCCAGACAATTCAATAAATCTGGTTCCCTTCAAAAGACCCCCAATAGATCCCATGGTAATTATAAAAATCAAACAGAATGAGAAGTAACTGGAAAGTATTATTACATATGTCATTGAGGATTTCCATTAGGTTAGTAAGCAGTTTTAATTTTGGATTGGGTCCCAGGGTTAAGGGACACAACAGCATTGTTGTGTGAGTGCATTGATACCCAAGGTTATATGATAGACCCAGTGAAGGTTATGGTGTCCTTGCTATGTCCTGCTATAGCTTGCATCTGTTACTATATTCTTGTTATATTTTTCAATCCAATAGGGACATCACAGTGTTCATATATTTACTGTCCCTGTGTGCTGGCCCGCAAATACCCCTCCATTTTCCATTTGTTGCCATTTGCTGCTTCACTGTGCTGAGCTCTTGATCATTCCCTATTTGACTATTGACGGACTATGTTCTTAAGCTGCTCTAGGGTAGAAAAAAAAGACTCATGGTGACATTTCCCTGACTTTCCTTTTCAATTCAATATTTTTTCTAGGTCATTGTATACGAAGGTATGGAGGCAAAATTGCAGTTCTGTCTGCCATCTTGACTCTACTTCTAAAATCTGATGACTATAAAGTAGAATTGAAGGGAAAGAGCAATCCAGACTGGGGGCAATCATTGAAAAAGTCATGAAAATGGAAGATGGATCATTGTGTACAAGAAATGGAAAGTATATCATAGTAGATGAGTAAGGGAGTGCACAGGGACAAGTGTAAAGTCTGAAAAGACTGGAAAGATAGGAAGGGGGCAAGTTTTAATTACTCCCACAGAATTATTCTTTTAATATTGGTGTATATTGGATATGTTTCTTTATTCATCTGCTATGGGGCATACACCTAGGGATAAATTCCAGGTTCAAAGAAGATATAAAAACTTTAGGGGCTTTTCTTGAACAATTCCAACAGATGCTCAGAACACTTATACCAGTACACATCTCTACCAACAGTACACTGATGATCTTGTCTTCCAAAAGTCTTCCTAATATTAAACTGTTTTCATCAAGCCATCTTCCCATATCTCCCTTTTCTTTCATAGCCAAACTCATGGAGGAAAAAGCAATCCTATATTTTGAGACTTTCATTTCTCTCCAAGTCAGTTTTCAACTCCATGCAATAAGAATTATTTGCCACTGAAGTCCCAATATTTATCTATGAGTTTACAGAGCTAAATTCAATGGTCTTTTCTGAATAATTTTCCGTCACTTTTATAGCATTTGACATTGTTGGCAAATTTTTCTTTCTGCATGTTCTAGATTTTTATGACATGCTTCTTTCTTGGTTCTGTTCCTCACTGCCTAACTATTTCTTAATTCAATTTGGTAAAGTACTGTCTATGGTCTTAAAGGATATAGAAAATCTGAGTTCAAATCATCCTAACAATTCTTACTATCTGCAGGACAAGAATAAATTATTTAAGCATTTTGGTTCTTGGTTTCTTCATTTGCAATGTGAGAAGGTTATACTATATGGCTTCTGAAGTCCTGTGCTTCTCTCTAAATACATGCATATATACATACATATACATATATATATGCCATATATTGTATTTATACATCATATAATATGCATTATATAGGTTAACATATCTTTTCATATATCAAATATTTCTTTGATCTTTATTTCACTTGAATTATGGGGGAGGAGGAGATAGCTCCCTCATTCCAAACAAGGTATTTTTATCCAACAAAAATCATATGAAAAATAAAACTTAAATATACAAGGAACTTTGTGGGGAAATTCTTAGCAAGGATTTTCAATACTTCTTAGTAACTGTTGGAGACCAAGTATCTAAGGAAGTCATCCATTTGAATTTCACCTCACGTTAAAATTTATAGTTCAACAAAAACATTGAAAATCTCAATTAATTAAAAAAGCCTGTCAAAAGATTGTTTGCTGATAAGTAAAAGGACAGAAAAAAAGGCACAATAAAAAGTGAAATAACACTCAGGGATAGAGAAAAAGCAAAGAATTATAAAATTTGGGATAATAAACAGTATATAATATTTAAAAATTTATATCTTTTATTTTTATATTATCTTACTTTCCTAATATATACACTTCCTTCTTCTCTTAGCTAGAGAATCATCTCTTATGAGTCAAGAAGAAAGAAGAAATTCAAAAAAAATTAATTGGTATATAAATCTTGGCATTATTCAGTCATTCAATCATGTTGAACTCTTCATGATCCCATGGATCATAACATTACAGGACCCATCCACAGGGTTTCCTTGATAATGGAATGATTTGTCATGTTCATCTCCAGTGGGTCACCATTTGTCATAACTTTCTCCTAAGATCAGTTCATCTTGGGTAACCCTACACAGTGCATAGTTTCATTGTGGTATGAAAAGCCCTCCACCATGACAAGACCATGATCCAACAGAAGATATAAACCTTACCTGACAATTAAAACAAGACACCAAAATAAAAAATAAAAACAAAAGAAAGCAAACATATGAAGAAAAATAATTCTGTGGATATATTTTCCATGAGGTGTAAACATATAGATTAAGAATAATTCTCTTTAAGAATAATCTTGGGGGGGGTGGTGGGAAGGCAGAGCCAAGATGGAAAAGTGAAGACACTGACTCTGTTTCCTCCTCTGACCTTCCCTCAAATCAACAATGAAATAAGCCTCTGAACTTATCTTTAAGTCAACAAATCCAGAAATATTTGGACGATGCTTGAAGTTACCTCTGAAGAACTTCATAGCAGGTCTGTTTCAGTTGAGCAGCAGGATAAACAATTTGCTTGGTTCAGTCCGGAACTGAGGGCAGAGAACTGCGGGGGGGGGGTGCAGGAAGGGGACTCAACTCAGCCTGGCATAAACTCCAAACTCCAAACACCTGGGGAGTATCTCAGGCACTCGGGACACTATGCCTTTCTTGGAGTCAGGTGTTCTGGCATATTTGCTTTTTATAAGGAATAAACTGGGCAAAGTCCTAGCCCCACCGGCCCAGCACCTGAAGTTAATTAATGGAAATTGCCCCAGGGCAAACTGCCAGCTGCTTCTCTAGCCTTAAACAGACCCCCACACTTTCTAAAAATGAGCAAGAAGCAGAAGAGAGCTCTCAACTTAGATTGCTTTTATCAAGAGAAAGAAGGGCTGACCCCAGATCCTGAGGTCCCTATGAGCAAAACAACTCCAGAGGAATCCATCAAGGGAGATATAACCTGGTCCCATTTTCAAAAGGCCTTCCTGGAATATTTCATAAAGAACCTCAAAATAGAGCTGGATGATAAATGGGAAAATAAACTGAGATCAGTACAAGAAGGATTTAATGCCCTAAAAGAAGGATATAATGCCATGCAAAAGAGATATGAAAAAGACACCAATTTATTGAAAAACAAAATCGGTGAAGTGGAAACAGACAACAATGCACTGAAAAATAAAATTAGTGAAGTGAAAAAAGACTACAATGAACAAAAAAATTAAATTTGCAAGTTACAAAAGGAGCTAAAAGAGGTAACTGAAGAAAACAACACTTTAAAAATAAGAATTGAAGAAATGCAAGTCAATGACTCAATAAGACTTCAAGAATCAGTCAAACAAAAACAAAAAAAATGAAAAATTAGAAGAAAATATGAAATATCTCTCAGGAAAAACAACTGACTTGGAAAATAGATCTAGGATAGACAGCCTAAGGATTATTGGACTTCCTGAAAGCCATG
>JAJPUD010009584.1:52102-73033 GCA_023553655.1 Myrmecobius fasciatus
AATCCTGTCTGATCTCCGCCACCATGGCTCCACCCCCGGAAGGAAGCCCCTACATGTTAGTTTTTGAGGAATGAGTTAGAATAAATAGCTGCTGAGATTCCTAACTCAAAGCCTCATTTCCTGTGAAACTGATAATGAAAATTAAATCTTGGTTGCATGAAATAATCTTAGAAAGACTTTTGTTTTGTTTTGTAAAAATATATGGCAGATATGTGAGGAAAAATAAAATAATGTTTAAAAAAGGAGTTATATGGCAGACATCTTCTAATTGACTCAAAATGGATTCTATTTTTTGATATAGTGTTATGATATGATCTTCTTTGGCCAGGCATAATTTCCAGCTACCAGAATCTAGGATTATTTAGAGAAAAACTGTTTTTAGTAGGTTAGTTTCTAAATGCTTTAGAAAGTGTTGTCTGATCTTATACCGAGATTCTCTTGAGAGCCTATTTGATTTAAACCCCAGTTCCTATCTATCAATGGTAGAAAGCAAATTTGACTCATTTGAAATCTACTTTGTCTGAATTAGTTTCCTTTTCCCCTCATTTGATTTTGTAGGAAGTAGTATTGAAGCTGAAGACATTTGATGTATTGCTTAGATCAGTTACAAAAACACATTACTTCTATAAGGCAATCTTATTCCAAGGTTTCTAATATTTAGAAATAAATCAAGTTCAATGTGTCATTAGCATTTTGCACTTTGTGCAATCATCTCCATCCTAACAAAGGATAAAATGCCATGTAAAAGAATTAATGTATAAGAGAAAAAAGGAAAAAAACAATGATATTAATTATATAGATACCAAATAATTCAAAGTTATTCATTTTCATAACAAAAATGGAGTATGGAAGAATACAATATTAGCAACATCTAGTTCAAGTGAAAAAAATTCTAATATTGGTGGAAAAGATTATAAGATGGTTCATTAACTAAACATTCTGATAAACTTATTTGTTGTTCAGAAAAGGGAAGCACTCACTGAACATAGCTATTTCAAAGAAAGAGCTCTCTCTCTAACTGTCTCTGTCACTATGTCTGTCAGTGTGTCTGTTTCCTCTCTCTCTCTTTTTTCCTTCTCTCCACAAGTATATATGTATACATTATGGGACTTTAAAATTTGTCATATTATATATATATATATATATATATAATATGACAAATTTTAAAGTCCCATAATTTCATCAGAGTCAAAATGTTCTTCATGACAATAATCCAAACTATCTATGACTTAGTCCTAAAGGAGTTCCTGAGGCTCAGGGTAGTTATGGCTCCACAAAATCCACACAACAAAAAGTGATGGAGCTCAAATTTATATTTATATATTAAATTTATATTCAAATTCAGCTCCTTATCCATTCTTATCCTAATTTTTTAATTTTTTTAGAACATTTACTTTAGGAATGATATAAACAGTGGTAAATCAGACAATTTTAATATAATGTTATGTTGTTGAATTGGCCTCCAGACTCTAGCACACTTGAACAATATAAGTTCAAGCCAGTACACCACCCAAAATAGTTTATTAGCCCTTTGGAGTTTTGTTATTTCTTTAGAAATATTAAATGTGACAAAATGTTGAATTTACTAAAAGTCAAATTGTTAAAGGGAACTCCTTTGTTTGTACTTTGAATGAGAGCTCTTCTCCCAGAGAAATTTTGCATATTACACTTATTGAGATTCCTTTTAAACAAATGTTATGCAAAAAATGAGCTCTGTTAAACAAATAGGCAGTTTCTATCTCCCTAATCATTTCACCAGTTAAAACGGGGCTGCTCACTCAGGGATTATTTTTCTTTTTGTCTTTACAGCATATAATTTATTTATGTGCAACTCCATTTCCACTAATGGATGTTCCCATCACAGTGAAAAGAGAATGATCCTTCTTCCCTGCAATGAGATGAAAATGGAAGTCAAGAGCAGACTGAATAATAGTTATAAATGCTGTAGTTATCAGACTATATAGCATAACTATCGTATGACTTTATCCAAATATTCACATCCAAACCCCCTCCCTATCTCATGATTCTTAATAATCTCTGAAGAAGAAGAGGTCAAATCATTTAGAGTAAATAAAGAATTGCAAAATTCACAATGAAGTCCTTCCCATAATAGGACTATATAAACTGTCATACTATATAATCTGTGAGGGATTTTAAAAACATTCCTTGACACCCATCCCTATCCTTACCCATGCTTGACTAAAATCAACAAGGTATGTTAATTAAAAAAAATAAAAGCCTACCCAGCCTCCTATCAGTGCCAGAGAATAAGCAAAAAGTAATCATGGCATGACAATATTTCCCACAGTGGAGATCTTATCCAACAGAGAAGATGACTATACTAGAAGAGACTTTGAAAATTTCAAATAATTTTAAAGGAAACATCTTAAATGCCACGAGTGGAAATGAATGTATGTTCAAGACAATGATTTGTCATGATAGAATATATGACCTCATAGTATACATTCAGAACTAATACACAAGCTACTTACAGATTTCTTTCATGAGGGAACATACCATTGTCTCCAGGAATAAATTATTTCTTGCTGCAATTCCTTACTACATCCCATGTGAAGCAAACTGGACTTTCAATTGAATTGACATATAAAGAAAAAAAATGATAAGATTATAAAGAAGATTTATGTTAAACATAAACTTGAATTCTTTACTGTCACAGATGTCCTTTTTTCCCTCTTTTTAAATGGGTCATTGATATCACAATATGGTAGAGCAGCAAAGGAAAATTGAAAATGTGTTATTCCATCTGGTTTGCTTCAATAGTCTATATATATCCCAGATAGAATGATTTCTAGTTTTGACTGGTTAGTAATTTAATCACATTTAATAACTTTGTGCTAAGGTGTATAAAAACAAAACTTTTTATACACAAATATACCCCCTTCCTTCTCTCCCCTAACTTGTAAAATTATTACTTGTGCAAAGTAGCCAAAAGATAAACCATTAAGAGAACCAATTATTTATTCATCTAAATAAAAGAAGGAGTCCTGGGCTCTGGGGGAATAAGGATGATGTATTGAACCAAGTCTAATTTCACCAATTTATTTCTGAATAATTATTTTCTTTCTTTTCCTGTGGCTGGCATGCTTTTCTGGTAAATACTATGGAAGGAAATAAATCAGTTGCCTTTCAGTGCCCTGCACCAAAGAAAGGAAATACAAATGTGAAACAGTCCATTCCCAGGCACAGTCTTCCTTGGAAAACCATGAGGATTCCCAAGCACAACTAACAGAATCCCCAAGAACAAATATCTAAAGATTTAATTTTGCACTTTAAAGTTAGTAGAATGAGAAGACCTGAAGGACAGAAATAATTATTTTTGTACATCCATGGAAGTCAGACACCATATTGAATTGAAAGAGAACAGATATTTACTGAATTTCTATTTTGTGCAAGGCACTGAATAAATGCTTTACAAATAATGTAGCATTTGATCCTTATAGTAAGAGGCAAGGGTAATTATAATCCATGTTCATTTTATGTTGAGGAAACTGAGGCAAACAGAAGTTAAATCATTTGCCAAGGTCTACAACTTGACTAGTGCTGCTGACTGAATGTGGTGTCAAAGGGCATATATAAATCTGTCCTAAACTTGTATTACTTCTTTATGGTCTTTAATGGATAATTTCCATTAAAAAGAGTTTACCATAAAGCAGATATTTTTGGACACCAGCCAAGTAAGGTGATTCATTATCATTATGAAGCTATTGCATCTATGTTGACACAAGTTTGTGCCCATAGGCTAGAATTATTGTGAGGCCAGCATTGCTTTCAACTTTTAAGGAGCACAATTTTGAGAAATCTTGAGCTCATAAAATTAGAATATGAAAGCTTTTTAAAGATGCACAGTATTATATTTGTGCACAACAAAATCTGCTATGATAAATGGCACAATATAACTGCTTAATGCAAGCACAAAATAATGGGATTATGTTCTAATGATTTTTTTAAAAAATTCAAAATGAGCTTAGCTAATGAGTCATTAAAATTTTACTCTTTGAATAGGCTCAGAAGAAGAATGTGATCTTTTACCCAAAAAAATGGTTTTATTGAAAGTTTTAAAAAAATATATTGTTGCTGTTGTTGTTGCATACACTACCTCCACCCCCACTGCCCCAAAATTATGTTTACTTATGGAGACAAATAAATTCAATTTCAGTGAAAATCTTTTAATATAGAAAATGGAGATGCCTCAGATTATTAGTATTACTTCACTGTAAATAGCCATTGCCTTCAAAACTCTAGGGGAAGCAAGCAAAAGAAATTCAAATAGGATACTTACTTAGGATACTCACTTGGATAAGAAATAAATTAATAATCTAGCTATACATATTTAAAAGAGGTACTACATGCATTAAATGTTAGCATAATAAAAGTTAAATGTTAGTCTATAAAAGATAATGCCATTTAATAGAGTTCTGTTTTGCTTCATAAAAAATAAAGCCAATTTAAAATAGTTTCTAATAAAGTAAATCTAAATAACATACAATGCTCATTTGTAAAACATTGAATTCTAAATATTATAGATGATATTCAGAAGCATTTCTTTTTTATACCATTTGAAACCAAAAGTCTTCTAAAAATGTTTTCTTTATTAACCAATAACCATCATTACCTTTTAAAATTAAAGCAGACTTTTTTCTCTTTTTTTTCTTTTTTTTCTCTCCTCTCTTCTTTCTCTCCCTCCTTCTATTCCCCCCTTTCTTTCCCCTCCCTCCCTCCTTTCCTCCCCCCGTCCTCTCTCTCTCTCTCTCTCACTCCTAGATTATGATTTCTATCAAAGTGGAGAAAATTTACCATTAAGAGCAGGAACACAGTCTTATATTGGTTAAGCAATAGGAATTTATCATGAACATACATTGAGAGATAGATAGCTATTGAGTGACCATCTTTTCCAGCTTCTTTTTAGAAGTAGTAATAATTGATAACAATAAATAGCTAGAATCTATGCAATTTCTAATCAGCTAGGAATGGAACACAAAAGTCTCTTAGACTGAATGTATATATATATATGTGTGATAGTTTCAAGTACTGAAAGATTTGGTTTCTCTTATTTAGAATGATTTTTGAAGTATTCCTTTCAAGTGAGCTATATCTTACTTGAAGGAGTCATAAAGCACTCAAACCAACACTAAATTTATATGATGATAATTCAGAAATGAAAATAGTTTCTATATCTGTTTGAAAATATGGCTGTACCCAAAAATTGAAATATGTTTGAAAAGGAAAAGAATCCATGTATCATTTAGATTTAAAGGAGAGGTATGGATTAGCAGAAAGTGTATGCACCTTGGAATTCTTTTGTGGGTTCAGGTCCCAGGAAGTCAAGTCAATCACTTCTCCTAGCCTCTATCTACTCTCTGTAAAAGCAAGTATTTTGACTAATTTGCATTAGCTGTAGTGAAAAGCAGATCTATACAAAGAATTACAGGTACTCATGAAATCCATAAGGTCTAGATAACAATAAAAACATATAGATGTGTACAGAAATACAATTTCTCAATATTACTCCAGTATTTTGAGAAAAAAAAGAAAACTTAAATGGATTTTTAAAACCCAGATAGGAGATGAACATAGATAAGTTACTTTCCTTTTCCTTGTTCCACTCTTTTTCCTCTTCTCAATCTATTCTTAGGATATTCCTTCAGTTTTGAAGGTTGGAAACTGCATCACTCCAAACAATTCAACATTTCTGCCTTATCCTCCAGCCTACCATTCTGTGAGATACTTTTTTAATTGTGAAAAGTGAAAATTTATTGCCAGAGATCCTGTTCAACTATCCACCTGTTTTACCACTGGTTTTCTTCAGTTTTCTCAGGGCAATGGAGGAGATGTGGAATATAAGAGTTGAAAGGAATTTTCTGTGTGATAGGGAATTTGAAATTGTTTTCCCTGAAGTAAAGGCTAAATCTCCTGTAGAGTGCTTTGGGACAATCCTAAAACTGTTGCTATTGCTTTATTTCTAGAGGCAACCAAGTAAGCTTATTGTCTAGGGAACTAAAAATACAATAATAATCCATAAATAGATTTTATATAATCCAGGTTTATTTGTTTTTGGGGGGGAGAAAAAAGGAGGGAAAACTACATCCTATATTTTGATCAATAACAACATAATTGGTTTATTCCAAAATTCTGGGAATAGCAATTGATTCCAATCTTACCTTAGATTGGGGACCTTATTGCCTAACAAAGAAGAAAGTGGGTAACTGTGCCTTTGGGAATTATCATCTCATTTTAAACTAGGTTCATTCCCCTACTTGACCCCAAAATTTCATTAAAATATTTTAAAAACTCATGCACTTTATCAGTTTCTGAACATACACTGATGATAATGCTAAGATTAGAACCTTCTCTTGTTGAAAATAAAAGAGAACAACATAACTTAAAACAGAGAAAGGCTCAGTCTTTTGTCCATTGACCCTAACCAAAGTGTCTTGTATTGTTGGTGTACTTAGTTATACAGAAAGAAGAAAGACATGAAAGAAATTGTATAGGCAGAACCAACAGGACTTGGTAACTGATTGTATATAACCTGGGAGGGAAAATAAGAAGTCTAAGGTAATTCCAAAACATACCAGTTTTACAATACATGTTCAATCAACGTTTGCTGTGACTTTCATTTGTAATGGGTAATTTGAAAAATGTTGCTGTTTCATCTTAAATTTGATTAAAATAATTTTGATTATTCAATGCGTGCTTTCTGATTATAATTCTTCCTGAAACATGTTTTTTTTTAATTTTCATATTATTAATATGAAGACATTGTCTTATATAATATAAAAGTTGTAAGTAGGATATAGCTCAGTAACTTTAAAAAATGGATTAAAAGGAAGAGGAGTAATGATGTAATTTGGAAAATTTCATTAATCATATCAACTACATACACCAAGTGAGATGGAAAGACTTTAACGTTTGGTTAATAAAAATGGATCTTTACTTTTTAATTCTTTTCTCACATTTCATTCACTTCTCAACCTCATGAAACCTGAATATCTCTTAATTGTTACATCCAATGTTGTTTTATTACTGTCCTTCCTTAAGGACTCTGGATTTTTGTGAATCTGTTCTTTATCACTTTTTTTTTCACTTCTGCCTATTTGCCTACACTTTCTCAGATTTTTTTGATATATAATCATCCAATTTCTGTCCAGTTTGCATTTGTAGGAATTCCCAGCACTGATGAGATTATAGGTCTTAATATATACTATATTTATTTACAGAATATTACCATTTCTGTCTTTCTCTGTCTCTATTTGTCTCTCTCTCTTGAAACATATTCCCATATCAGTCATTTTAAAAAAAATAAGAAGAAAAGGGTAAAACAATGAAGAAGAAGAATTGAAAATAGTATGTTTTTATCTGCATTGTATTTCCATCTTTCTCCTCATATGGACAGTTACTCATTTTTAAAACAGATTTTTTTTTTCTTTTAAGTTCTACATTTATTCATACTCATGACCTTCTTATTTACCTTGAGATTATCTCATGAGTTGTCCTGGTTCCCATCTCAGAATCACCTTAGATTCCTTTCTCTGCATTCAGTAGTTTATGTTTTTGTTTTGCTTTGCTTTAATTTTTAAATTAAAAATACATGCAGAGACAGTTTTCAAGATTCACTTACAAAATATTTTGTTCCAAATTTTTTTCTTCCTCTTTCCCCACCCTTAGACAACAAGTAATCCAACATAGGTTAAATATGTGCAATTTTCCTCTACATATTTCCATTATCATGCTGTACACACACACACACACACACAAATCATATCAAAAAGGGAATAAATGAAAAAGTTAAAAAAGCAAGCAAACAACAAAAACAATGTAAGTGAAAATCCTATGTTGTGATCCACAATCAGTCCCTCAGTCCTCTCTCTGAATCTGCATTCAATATTGCAACAATTGCCAAAATCTGTTGACTCTGACACTTCTTTCATATATTTTACCTTCCTTTTATAGAGATAATACCTACCTTCTCATCTGTAGGCTTTCATTGGCTTCCTTTTTGATTTTTCCCATTTTTAGTATCTTTTTTTCCAATCCATTAGATGTTCAAGGTTGATGCTATAAATTAGTTGTTTGAATGCATAGATCTAAATGTCTCATGAACTCTTACTCAAGAAGCTCTGTTAGCTCTCTGTTGCTCCTAGAATAATCAATCATTTCTTTTTTGAAATTTAAAAACATTTACTACTCCAATAAAACTGATTTCATATATTTCCCCTCATCATTCTTTTTTATTCCAATGAAACTGGCCTGCTTGTGTTTCCTTGTATAAAACTTTTGATCTCTTGCTTCTATGCTCTTGACAGACTATCCCTAATAACCAGAATAGATTCTTCCTGCTCACTTGTCTTTTGGAATGTCTAACTCCTTTAAACACAAGGCTAGAGTTCTTTTGCTCTTTTTAACCCCAGCACCTAACTATATCAGGAACTATGTATAAATGTGGTTTTGCTGTTTTGTTCAGGCATTTTCATTTGTGTACAACTCTTGGTGACTCCCTTTAAGGTTTTCTTTGAAAAAAAAATGCTAGAATAGTTTGCAATTTCCCTCTCCAGCTCATTTTTACAGATGAGGAACTTAATCAAACAGGGTTAGTGATTTGCTCAGAATCATAAGTGTCTAAGGCCATATTTGAACTCAGAAAAATGTCTTCCTGACTTCAGGTCTTACCTCTCTCTATTGTTCTACCTAGCTGCCCTAGAAAGGAACTTAAGAAGTGACTTAAAATAATTACATTTCACCTAAATATATTAAATTAAAAATTCAAACAAGCTCATTTTCCATAGTAATTTGCAAAAACAAACACACAAAAAAGATTTGTTCAATACACATTTAAAAAAAATTAGAAACTCTAGGCATTGAAAATGGTGTGCTATTTGAGGAGGAAAATGAGTTGGATGTGGCTTTCTGTGGAGGGTGATTGACACCTGCATTTATTGAATATATAATGAAATAAAATTTATTTAAAGATAGAATGCAGATAATCATATGACTGGTAGCAAATGGCAGACTGTGTAATTAGAGTCTGAATTGAAAGGGATTCTATTATCTGATGATGATGGAAGACTGGAAACCTGAAGTGTCAGATGAATAATGTTTTTTATTAAGCAGATATATACAACTTATCTGACCCTTCTCCTATTAAGGAACACTCAGGTAACTTCCACATAGAAGAAGCCCATTGGAAATATGTGTTGAATCAGAGAGACTCAATATTTAGGACAGCCATATATACTTCCAAATAGGAAAAGTTCATGCATGACTTTTTTGTCAATCTACTAAAGGAAAGAGTTGATTAAAAATATTTTTGGTATGCTTGACAGCATGTTGATCCACTTCAGAGGTTATATTATCTACTTGTGAATCAGACTAATTGTTAAAATAATTGTAAAACGAATTATACATTAATGGTTAGTGAATTAGGTCATAATGAATCTAATTAGTTAAGAAGTTAATTATTCACTATTAAACTTCATTAATTTGGAACTGCTTTTTGTGAGAATTTCAACAGAGGCTTCAGTAGAATTAACTATTTTTTTTGAAATTCTTTTTTTTATTAAAGCTTTTTATTTGTAATACATATGTATGGGTAGTTCCCCAGCATTGATCTTTACAAAGCATTCCATTACAAATTTTACCTCCAGTCCCCTCCCATCCCGTAGATGGCAGGAAGTCCACTACATGTTAATAATGTTGAAATACTTGAGAAGTTATGCAAGAAAGATCCTATCTACAAGAAAAAAAAAGAAAATCACAGAAAGGCAACACAATGCAAAGAAATATCAATAGAGATCATGAAAATGTTACATTGTCATCCATATTTCATATCCCTCTCTCTGGGTGTGTATGGTTTTCTTCAGTGAACAATTGGAAATAGTTTGAGACAATTCTTTGTTGCAGAGAGCCATGTCCATCAGAATTGATCATCATGTAATACTGTTGTTGCTGTGTATGATGATCTCCTGGTTCTGCTCGTTTCACTCAGCATCAGTTCATGCAAGTCTCTCCAGGCCTCTCTGAAATCCTCCTGTTGGTCGTTTCTTACAGAGCAATAATATTCCATAACATTCATATACCATAATTTATTCAGCCATTCTCCAATTGATGGGCATCCTTTCATTTTCCAGATTCTTGCCACTACAAAAAGGGCTGCCACAAACATTTTTGCACATGTGGGTCCCTTTCCCTCCTTTAAAATCTCTTTGGGATATAAGCTCAGTAGAAACACTGCTGGGTCAAATGGTATGCATAGTTTGATAACTTTTTGAGCATAGTTCCAAATAGCTCTCCAGAATGGTTGGATCCGTTCACAGTTCCACCAACAATGTATCAGTGTCCCAGTTTTCCCACATCCCCTCCAACAGTTATCATTATTATTTCCTGTCATTTTAGCCAATCTGACAGGTGTGTAGTGGTATCTCAGAGTTGTCTTAATTTGCATTTCTCTGATCAATAGTGACTTGGAGCACCTTTTCATGTGACCGGAAATAGTTTCAATTTCTTCATCTGAAAATTGTCTATTCATAACTTTTGACCATTTATCAATTGGAGAATGGTTTGAATTCTTACATATTTGAGTCAATTCTTGATATATTTTAGAAATGAGGCCTTTATCAGAACCTTTGGATGTGAAAATATTTTCCCAGTTTACTGCTACCTTTCTAATCTTGTCTGCATTCATTTTGTTTCTATAAAAACTTTTTAACTTGATGTAGTAAAACTTATCTATTTTGTGATTAATGAGAACCTCTAGTTCTTCTTTGGTCACAAATTCCTTCACCGTCCACAGCTCTGAGAGGTAAAGCATCCTGCAGTGTTCTAATTTGTTTATAATATCATTCTTTATACCTAGATCATGAATCCATTTTGACCTTATCTTGGTATATGGTATTAGGTGTGGGTCAATGCCTAATTTCTTCCATACTAGTTTCCAATTATCCCAGTAGTTTTTGTCAAATAGTGATCACTCTTTATGTCTAGATCATGAACCCATTGAGAGCTTATCTTGGTATGTGGTGTTAGGTATGGGTGAAGCCCTAATTTCTTCCACACTAGTTTCCAATTTTCCCAGCAGTTTTTGCCGATTAGGGAGTGCTTATCCCAAAAGCTGGGGTCTTTGGGTTTCTCAAACACTAATTTGTTAAGGTTATTGCCTAGATTGTCCTGATAACCTATCCTGTGCCACTGATCGACTGCTCTATTTCTTAGCCAGTACCAAACGGTTTTGATGACCCCTGCTTTATAATACAGTTTTAGATCTGGTACAGCAATGCCACTTTCATCTGCCTTTCTTTTTCATTAATCCCCTTGAAATCCTTGAACTTTTGTTCTTCCAAATGAACTTTGTTACTATTTTTTCTAGATCTGTAAAATAATTTCTTGGGAGTGTGATTGGTATGGCACTAAATAAGTAGATTAGTTTGGGTAGTATTGTCATTTTTATTATGTTCACTCTGCCTACCCATGAGCACTTAACATTTTTCCAGTTGATTACATCTGATTTTATTTGTGTGGAAAGGGTTTTGTAGTTTAGTTCGTATACTTTCTGACTCTTCCTTGGCATATAGATTCCGAAATATTTTATCCTATCATCTGCTATTTGGAATGGAATTTCTTTTTGTATCTCTTGCTGCTGAACTTTGCTGGTAATATATAAAAATGCTGATGATTTATGGGGATTAATTTTGAATCCTGCCACTTTGCTAAAGTTGTGAATTGTTTCTAGTAGTTTTTTAGTTGAGTCTCAAGGGTTCTGTAAGTGTACCATCATGTCATCTGCAAAGAGTGATAATTTGGTTTCTTCATTACCTATTCTGATTCCTTTTATCTCTTTTTCTTCTCTTATTGCTAAAGCTAACATGTCTAATACAATATTAAATAGTAATGGTGACAGTGGGCAGCCTTGTTTCACTCCTGATCTTACTGGGAATGGTTTTAGTTTGTCTCCATTACATATGATGCTTGCTGATGGTTTTAAATAGATGCTACTGATCATTTTAAGGAAAAGCCCATTTATTCCTATACTCTCTAGTGTTTTTAATAGGAAAGGGTGTTGGATTTTATCAAAGGCTTTTTCTGCATCTATTGAGATAATCATATGGTTTTTGTTAGTTTGGTTATTAATATAATTAATTATGCTGATAGTTTTCCTAAGATTGAACCAGCCCTGCATCCCTGGTATAAATCCTACTTGGTCATAGTGTACTATCCTGGGGATGACTTTCTGTAATCTCATTGCTAATATTTTATTTGAAATTTTTGCATCAATATTCATTAGGGAAATTGGTTTATAGTTTTCTTTCTCTGTTTTCACCCTACGTGGTTTAGCTATCAGCACCATATCGGTCTCATAGAAGGATTCAGGCAGTATACCTTCTGTCCCTATTTTCTCAAATAGTTTGTGTCGTATTGAAATTAATTGTTCTTTGAATATTTGGTAAAATTCACATATAAATCCATCTGGCCCTGGAGATTTTTTCTTACGGAGTTGGTTAATAGCTTGTTCTATTTCTTTTTCTAATATGGAGCTATTTAAATAATTTATATCCTCTTCTGTTAACCTGGGAAATCTATATTTTTGTAGATATTCCTCCATTTCATTTAGATTATCAAACTTACTGGCATAAAGTTGTGCAAAGTAACTCCTAATTATTGCTTTAATTTCCTCTTCTTTGGAGGAAAGTTCTCCCTTATCATTCTTGAGACTAACAATTTGATTTTCCTCTTTCCTTTTTCTTATCAAATTAACTAAAGGCTTATCTATTTTGTTAGTTTTTTTGTAGAACCAACTCTTAGTTTTATTTATTAAATCAATACTTTTCTTATTTTCAATTTTATTAATTTCTCCCTTTATTTTTAGAATTTCCAATTTGGTATTTAATTGAGGGTTTTTAATTTGTTCTTTTTCTAGTTTTTTTTTTTAATAATAAGCCCAATTCTTGATGTTTTCTTTCTCTATTTTATTCTAGTAAGCTTCTAGAGATATAAAATTGCCCCTTATAACTGCTTTGGCCATACCCCACAAATTGTGGTATGTTGTCTCCTTATTGTCATTCTCCTGAATGAAATTATTGATTGTGTCTATGATTTGCTCTTTCACCCATTCATTCTTCAGGATTAGATTATTTTATTTCCAATTAACTTTTGCTTTATTATCTCCTGGCCTTATATTGCATGTGATTTTTATTGCCTCATGATCTGAAAAAGATGCATTTACTATTTCTGCCTTTCTGCATTTGATTTTGAGGTTTTTATGCCCTAACATATGGTCAATTTTTGTATAGGTTCCATGGACTGCTGAGATAAAAGTAAACTCCCTACTGTCTCCATTCAACTTTCTCCATAGATCTATCATACCTAACTTTTCTAACAATTGGTTTATCTCTCTAGTTTCTTTCTTGTTTATTTTGTGGTTTGATTTATCTAATTCTGAGAGAGCAAGGTTGAGATCCCCCACTAGTATCGTTTGGCTGTCTATTTCTTCTTGCATCTCTTTTAATTTCTCCCGTAGGAATTTGGATGCTATTGCACTTGGTGCGTATATATTTAGTATTGATATTGCTACATTATCTATAGTACCCTTTAATAAAATATAGTTTCCTTCCTTATCTCTTTTGATTATATCCATCTTGGCTTTTACTTAATCTGAGACAAGGATTGCTACCCCTGCTTTTTTTTGTTCACCTGAAGCATAATATTTACTGCTCCAGCCTTTTACCTTCATCCTATATGTGTCACTATGTTTAAATGTGTTTGTTGTAGACAACTTATTGTGGGATTCTGGTTTTTAATCCAGTCTGATATCCGCTTCCGCTTTATGGGACAGTTCATCCCATTCACATTCACAGTTAGAATAACTAATTCTTTATTTCCTGCCATCTTATTTATCCAAGTTATGTTTTCCTCTTTCCTTTCCCCTTTCCCCCTTCCCTCCTCCTCAGTACTTTACTTTGGATGACCCCTCCCCCAAACAATACTCTACCCTTTAGAACCCCTCACCCTGTTTTTACTCCTTTCCCCTGATTCTTTTATTTTCCCTTCTATTAGTTTATCCCTTTCTTTTCCTCCTTTCCCTCCCACTTCCCTCTAGCAACAGACAAGTTTCTATATGAAATCAAGTGTCTGATATACACTTTTAGAGCCCAACATGATGAGCGTAAGATTTACACCATGCTCATCTCCCTCCCCTCTTTCTCTCAATTGTATTAGGTTTTCTTTGCCTCTTCAAGAGATTTTACCTTGTTTTTACCTCCTTTTTTTAGATCTTATTTTACCACTTTTTCCCTCTTTTCCCCAGTATGACAACCCTTCCCCCTCTAGTTCTCTTTTTCATATTATCAAAGTAATATCCAGTTAATTCTACCCCCAAACTTTAAGTATCCCCCTAGTAGAAATAAAGTTCTCAGGAGTCCTTTCCTTTTTACCTTTTTATGCATATCTTGAGTTCTGTGTTTTGATGTTGAATTTTTTGTTCAGATCTGGTCTTTTCATTAGAAATAGGTGAAATTCACCTATATCATTGAATGACCATCTTCTTCCCTGGAGGATAATTCTCATTTTAGCTGGATAGGTTATTCATGGCTATAATCCAAGTTCCTTTGCCCTTCGGAATATCTGGTTCCAGGCCCTGGGATCCTTCAATGTGGAGGCTGATAGATCATGTGTGATTTAATTATTGATCCTCGGTATTTGAATTGTTTCTTTCTAGCTGCTAGCAGAATCTTTTCCTTGGTGCTATAGTCCTGAAATTTAGCCACGATATTCTGGGGGTTTTAATTATGGCGTGTCTTTCAGGAGGTGATCGGTGAATTCTTTCAGTGGTGATTTTGACTCCTGATTCTACAATCTCAGGACAGTTTTCTTTCAGGATTTCCTGGAAGATAGTGTTTAGATTCTTTTTTTTTTCATCATGGCTTTTAGGAAGTCCAATAATCCTTAGATTGTCTCTCCTAGATCTATTTTCCAAGTCAGTTGTTTTTCCTGAGAGATATTTCATATTTTCTTCTAATTTTTCATTTTTTTGTTTTTCTTTGACTGATTCTTGACGTCTTATTGAGTCCTTCACTTGCATTTGTTCAATTCTTATTTTTAAAGTCTTGTTTTTTCAGTTACCTTTTTAAGCTCCTTTTGTAACTGGTCAATTGAATTTTTTTGTTCATTGCACTCTTTTTCCACTTCACTAATTTTATTTTTCAATAAATTGGTGTCTTTTTCATATGTCTTTTGCAGGTTATCATATTCTTCTTGCACTGATTTCAGTTCATTTTCCCATTTATCCTCCAGCACTCTTTTGAGGTTCTTTATGCAATCTTCTAGAAAGGCCTTTTTAAAAAGGGACCAATGATGGTCTTTAATACCTTCTTCTGGTATTTTGTCTAAAGGAATCTCAGGATCTGGAGTCATTGCTTCTTTCTCTCAACAAAAGCTGTCTATGGTGAGAGCTCTCTTCTGCTTCTTAATTTTTTTTTTTTTAGACAGCGTGGATATCTCTTTAAGTTAGGGACAAAAACAGCGGCTGAAATGGTGGCTGAAGATCTTTGCCCTGGGGCACTTCGGCTAATTAACTTAAGGTGCTGGGCTGGTGGGAGCTAGGACTAAATCCGAATTACTCCTTAAACAAGACAAGTCTGCCAGAGCACATGTCCCCAATCAGGGTAGAGTATCCAAGTTGCCTCAGATAAACTCCAGGTGTTTGGAATTTGGAGTTTGGAGTTTGGAGTTTCTGCCTCAGTGAGCTGAATCCCATCCTCACTTCAGGCCTACACCGGAGTCCTCTGTTTATCCCTGTGCCCGAGTTAGACAAACCTGATGTGAAGTTCTTCAGAGATATCAGCAAGCAGTGTCCAAATATTTCTGGATTCGTTGACTTGAAGATCAATTCAGAGGCTTATTTTATTGTTGATTTTAGAGAAGATTGGAGGAGGACACAGAGAGTCACCTTTTCCCTCCACCATCTTGGCTCCGCCCCCCAGAATTGACTCGAATTAGTTGAATTGAGAGTTATAATTAACTTTCTACTTTATTATCAAATATGATCACTGAATGTGATGTTCTACTTAAAAGAAAGCATATCTATCTGTCTATCCATCTAATCTGTTAACAGGTTACCATATATGAAGAATATGAATACACAAAAAAGACACCACTTTATAATGGCTGAATATAATTTATGATGTTTTTTTCCTAATTGAAGAGTATTATGAGATCATTTCTTGAAGATCATCATTATGGATATCAATTAATGGTTTAATGGACACAGAAGTAAAAATCAATAAATGTCTTGTTTAGTATACTGTCATGTGATTGTTTACTATAAAGAAAAGCCTAAAAGAAAATACTCAACATCCTAATACAGCTTTCACAATTCTGTATGTGTGTGTGTGTGTGTGTGTGTGTGTGTGTGTGTGGTACATGTATGTTATTCATTTTGAATATGTCTTTTTCTTTTGATTTGCTAAATAGATTTTGTGGCACATAAAATTTTCATATTCTACTAAACCATCTCCTGTGGTCTGCTTCTTTGGCATGGAGAGGAATAACTCTCTCAGAAAAGCAACTAAATCTGAACTTGAGTCCTATTTATAGTTTCTATTATATAATTTCTCTGTGCTGGGGCTATAGTCACTGTCAAACTATAACTCATGATTGTCATTTATTTATTTTCTGATTTAAATGAATGACAGCCCTAAAAAAGAAAAAAAAAGAAAAAAACAGGTGAAAAACAATTAGTTGATATCATCACTGTGTAAATGTTGGGGAGTAAGGGGAATATGTGTACCCTTAATATGGTTTCAAATTAAATAAATGAAATAAGTGTGCCCTTAAACTAAAAAATAACAATTTTATCATATCTGGAAAAAAAAAACTCTATTTTCCCCATTCATTATTCATTTTCAATTAGCCATTTTAGTAACTACTATTTTCTGCAATATAAACAGTATTGGATAAGATCTCATTCTTTATAATTTACAAAGATCTATCCTTATAATAGAAGCAGGCTGCAAGCAGACCATAGTTTTTTGTCTTCATTTTCTGATAAGATAACAATAATTCAGAGAGAGAAAATCTACTTTTAAAATTATATTTCATAAGAATTTTGTTTTTGAATCATTTATCTTTCTAGCTGTATTCATATGCTTCTTCCTTCTTAGAAGACTATATTTTAGAATAAGGAAATTTTACAAACCAGAAATTTTACAAACCAGAAAATGTCACAAAACAGATCAAAATTTAAAAGAATTTGACATATTCAATGTTCCACTATTATGCACTTTTGCAAAAGACCAGGGGGAGTATTGTCCTGTGTCTTTTCTAGCTTGTTTTTCATAGCTTCAAGGGTTTTTGTTTGGCTGGTTTTGAGGTATATGTTCTTCCATTTACATTCTCATAATGATTGTGCATGTTCTCCTTTCTTTCTTTTGCAAATTTTCATTGCATATTGCTTAAAATATTTGCAAAACTAATCTAAAAAATTAGAGGTATGAATGTTATTGGTCTATGTAAAAGCCAAAAACCTGTCTCAGATAAGGGTGTGCAATCTGCAGACAACTAAAAGAATAATATAAAAGCAAAAAAAAAATTAGCCAAGGAATACACACACACACACACACACACACACACACACACACCTGTAGTTTAAAGAGAACAAGAATTTAAACTGAAGGATATAAAAAAATTAAAAGAGGATGCTGAAACTTAGACTAAATAAGGAAAATGAGTGGAAGATTTGAACAGAAGACTAAAAATCCAAATAATTCAGAGAGCAAATTAAGAACTGAAAAAGAAAATAATTGGTAAATCAAGGTAAGATAAGATAAAAAATTGGTAAGATCAGAGAGTATACAGAATTAGAATTTGAAGGACCTCTCTTATTTTATAAATGAACAAATGTAGGCTTTGAGACATTTAGTAACTTGTTTTAGCCAACGTGACTGATTGACTTTTCAAGAACTTGAAAATTGCTTGTTTTGTTTTGTTATCTATTGTGTTCTTCTTGTGTTTCTGTCTCCTATAAAACCTCCTTTATCAATTTTATACTGTATTTTTTTCCTTTTACACTGAATAAATAAAAAAATTATGATGTTACTAATCTTCAATTAGTCTACAAATTTTCCTTTTATCACATGAATGTTTAGAAAAAAATTCTTAAGGAAACAATTCTTCCTGAGTCTTTTTTAAAGGAAAATTATATACATAATCCTAAATTATTTATGAAAATACTTCAGTGGGTAATGATTATGGATTCTCACTGGATTGAGATAATTAAATTATTCCAGTTTAAAACTGGTTTTCCCCTTCCTTTTTCCTCCTCCTTTTGCTCTTCTTGTTTTTTCTCCTCCTCTTCTTTCTTCTCCTTTTCCTCTCTTTTCTCCTCTTTCTCTTCTTCCTCTGCCATATTTTCTTCTTCTTCTTCCTTTTTTTTCTTTTTACTCCTTATTTTTCTTCTTCTTTCTCCATGTGTGTATTTGTATAAGGAGTGATCATAGCTAGAATTTTAAAAAAGTCAATTTTTCTTTTAACATTTTTCCTGAAGTAAATAGTTTCATTAATATGATAATGTTGATGTTCATATAACACCTTTTTCTTCCTCCCCAAAGTTAATTAAAATGTTGAACTAGAAAGACAATTTAACAATTCACATTCTTTAATTTTCTTTTAGTAACTACCTTGCTCACATGAAGGAAGTTAAACTTATATAACATGAATTTTCAGGAATATTTTAAGGTGCAAATGGTAATGGGGAAAAATTAAGTTTTTCAAGCAAATAACATAAGTGACAGTATCTGTATTCCTATAGCTATACCTGAGGGAATGAAAGCAAATATTCGAGTTACCTTTTATATCAATTTGCATATTACCAAGTGAGACCACAAAATTCAGTAGGGAAAAAAAAAAAACAAAACATTGAAGTAAGAATCAGTAGAAATAGAATCCCATTCAGGTTCTACTCAAACTCTCTCTAATCATATGAACACATTTAAATACTACTTTCCTTAGTTTTCTTAAATACAAAATGAGTTAACTATTGGAGTAACTTGTACCTTCTCATCAAAATAGTAAAACATGATTTAAATATACATATATGTGTGTTTCAACAGTGCCAAAACTGATTAGCTAATAGATCATAGAGAATTATATATTTTCTTCTTCAAATATGCTTCTAACTTTAAAGTTCTGTGATAGTAGTTATTTGTTTTAACTCATTTAGCAATTTCATAACTTTTCCAATGCAGATCTCTATTTTTAGTTATGAACAGCTAAGAGGCAAAGTAGTTAGGCTCTGGACATGGAGTCCACAGGACTCGAAGTTGGACCTCAGATACTTAATAGTAGATGGATTTGCACCTCTGGTGTGAGGGCTTGCAGAGCTCTTTTCAGGGTTGTTTAATTACCTTTAGTGTCAACTTGGCATTCACCTCTCACATATTGCTTCAAGAAGCTATAGAATATGCAACCACCTTATCCTGGCAAATTGTTTTGGCAGATAGGCTAAAGCAGCTTTAGGTTAATCAACTGACTTGATTTTGGTGTATCAAGGTGATGTCTACCCCAACATGTGAAGACTTTCCCTGGTGAAATAAGCAGAAGGGAACAATTTGGTCCAATGGCCATGAAAGTAACTGAAGAAGGTATTATGGAGCATTTAGACTTCTCACTTAAATCCAAATTTTTCACAAGCCACTACATGACCTTGGAGTGTCATTGATCATCTTCAAAACAAACATTGGCTAACTCATGTAGCCTATTTTATTCATTTTTTCATCATAAACTAAGGATAATAATAGAATTTATCCCCAAGGGTTCTTACAAGAATCTAATGAGATAATATTTGTAAAGTACTTTGTACTGTACATGGAATATCATTTTTGCTATATAAATTCTATTGATATTATTATTTCTCCTATGCATCTTGCACTATTAGAGAGTTGCCTTGGTATATTAAGAGTTTAAGTGACCTAAATAGAAAACATCTTTCAGAACTGGGACTGGAACCCAGATGTGACTGACAGTGAGACCAGTACTTCCCAATCTTACCATATTATTTTTCACTTATTCTTTTCTTCAAAGTTTCACATATAGAATTATAACATTGCATAAATGGCTATAAGATCTGGGTAAATTTGAAAATGATATTTCCTTGTCTTTTATAGAGAGAAATGAATTAAACGTAACATATAATTGCAAATATCCTAGATTCAAACATCCTGTTTGCCTTTCATGTAATTAAATTTTAAAATACAAATTCTCAAGAAATATTTTACTCACTTTAAAGACAGCAATTTTTTTTATTTATTTATTTTATTTTTTTTATTATTTTAAGCTTTTTATTTGTATAACATATGTATGGGTAGTTCCCCAACCTTGATCTTTACAAAGCTTTCCAATACAAATTTTACCCCCAGTCCCCTCCCCTCCCCTAGATGGCAGGAAGTCCACTACATGTTAATAATGTTGAAATGCTTGAGAAGTTATGCAAGAAATATCCTATCTACAAGAAAAAAAAAAGAATCAGAGAAAGGCAACACAATGCAAGCAAATGTCAATAGAGATCATGAAAATGTTACGTTGTGGTCCATATTTCATGTCCCTCTTTCTGGGTGTATATGGTTTTCTTCAGTGAACAAGTGGAACTGGTTTGAGACAATTCTTTATCGCAGAGAGCCATGTCCATCAGAATTGATCATCATGTAATACTGTTGTTGCTGTGCATGATAATCTCCTGGTTCTGCTCGTTTCACTCAGCATCAGTTCATGCAAGTCTCTCCAGGCCTCTCTGAAATCGTCCTGCTGGTCGTTTCTTACAGAGCAATAATATTCCATAACATTCATATACCATAATTTATTCAGCCACTCTCCAATTGATGGGCATCCCTTCAGTTTCCAGTTTCTAGCCACTACAAAGAGGGCTGCCAC
>JAJPUD010009585.1:0-37933 GCA_023553655.1 Myrmecobius fasciatus
TGAACATAAGGAGATGCTAAGGCAAATTTAATTGTTTGTACTGATGGTCGGCGAGGTTTTAATAAAACATTAAAAAAAATTTCTTTTAAGCAAGAGAGACCAAGAGGCAGAAGAAGCAAAGGGGGAATATATATATAAAAAGGGAAAGGAAGGAAGAAAAAAAGAAGGGGGAGAGAAAGGGAGACTGAAAGAGAAACCAAGAGACAGAAGCAAAGAGGGAATATATATAAAGGGGAAAGGAAGGAAGAAAAAAAAAAGAAGGGAGAAAAAAGGAAGACTGAGAGGGAGAAAGAGAATTTGAGAAAGGATAGAAGAAAACAGAGAAAGAAAGTGAAAAAAAAAAAGCAAAATCTATCTTCTAACTCTCCATGTGCCCTGGGAATATCATGAAATCTGCCACAGGAATTGGCGTCATTTTATCATTCTTGTCTTCCAGTGGAAATATCTGTGTGATAGACCTTAGCCACTTTGATACTCTTTATTCCATCTCCAAGCCTTTGTACAGTGTGTTCCCTCACTCTTCAAAGGTCCTCTTCCCACTCATCTCTTTGAATAACTAGTTTCTTTCCAAGCTCAATGATCACTTTCTACAGGAAGATTTTCCAGATCTCCCCCACCTGCTGGTGCCTCCCTGCCAAAATTACTATATATCTATTTTGTATATGTGTACATGTGTACATGTTGTCCTCTCCTATATATATACATATATATATATATATATATTCCACTTTTGCTTTAACATCCTAGTACCTCACAGGTGCCTGGCATACAGCAAGTGCCTCATAAATGCTTCCTTTCCTGCTTGATAATAGGATGACAGCCAAAATAATAAATGAGCATAATTATGTTCCAAAAGAATGTAAGCTCCTCGAAGGCAGAGGTCATATCCCCAGAAACCTTCCTTACACATACTAGGTCTTTTATTAACCTTTGTTATTGCTGCACTAGGTTGCTGGAGAAACCGTATAACTATATTTGGGGTTGGACAGCTTACCCCCCCACAATGGCCCTATGAAACTAGGTAATACAGATCTTGTCTATTTTACAGACAAGGAAACAGAGGCATATATTAGAACTGTGAACAGCGAGAGATTTTAGGAGATAGAGAATTTGGAGGTCATCAAACTGTACAGAAGATAAAACTGAGGCACAGAGGCACCCTCTGAGACTCACACAGGGAGCAGAAGGCACGCCTAGGTTGCCCGCCTTTGCGTCCTAGGGTGCAGCCTTCCGAGCTCTTAGGGACCCTCCTCATACCCAACAGCCTTTCCCTTCTGCTCTCTTCCTTAGTTTCCCTTCTCGGCCCTCAAATGTGGAGAGTGGGGATAGATCCGAGTCAGAAGAATCTCTCTGCGGGGTTTTTCTGTCCCCTGCGGGGGTTTTCTAGAGCAGAGGAGTCCTAGAAGGCACAAGGGGAAGTTCTTCTGGCGGTGTGTCCCCCCCTGCTCACGACCCCAGACCCCACACTCTCAGACGCAAGACCCGGAGAAAGCTAAGTAGGAGCTAGTCAGTTAATAGTTTGTTCGGTTTTGTTGCTAATGGATTGGGTGTCCCATCCCCACCATCATGGAAGGTCTCTCGCTTTATCCCGAAGTCAGCCGCTCAGCTGGGGATGCAGCAAGAAGGCTCCGGCTAGGGGCAGCTAGGTGCAGTGGATAGAGCACCAGCCCTGAAGTCAGGAGGACCTGAATTCAAATTTGATTTCAGACACTTAACACTTCCTAGCTGTGTGACCCTGCGCAAATCACTTAACCCCAATTGCCTCAGCAAAAAAGAAAGAAAGAAGGCTCCCGTCTCTGACCTGCCATCGCGGTGGCAGTGGGCTGTTTTCCCATGGCTGAAATGGGCACGGATGCCCTTCCTTTGGAACCCCGCTCCAAGGGATCCGCCAGATCCTTCCCGGGAGTTTCAGGGCCTCGATGCTAGATACCTAAAAAGTAAAAGGTGAGAGAGCGTGAACCCTGCGCACAAGCTCCGCCGCTCCCCCCCCCAGTCCTGCAATGCGCCCCCCGATACCAAAGGCGCCTTACCTGCTTTTACTTCACACTGGGGAAGCCGGCGCATCAGGGAGCTATCCAGCCTCGTCTCTCCCCTGACTCCCAACTGCAGATCCAGAAGTGTGGCCAGGGCTGGGGGGGCGGGGACCAGAGAGGGAGGCGACCCAGGGGGAGGTGTAGGGCGGTGGCTGGCCGGGAGGGGGCGTGGCTGCCGCGAGCATCTCCGTTCCCCCATCCCCGCCCCGGGGGAGTGGGGGGGGGGGGAGGTGGCCGGGGCACTTTGGGACTGGCCTGACGGGTCAGTGTTCTGGGAAGCGCAGAGACGACTTGACTGGCAAGCGAGCGGCCCATGCCCCAGACGGCTCAGGGGGCCCAGGCACTGGGGGGTGGCTCTTGTGCCCCGGGCCCGGCAGAGGGCGGGCAGAGGACTGGGGCCCCGGGGTCCCACGTTCTCATGGCCACCTCTGAACCTGCGGCCCCGGAGAAGGAGCGTTCGGCCCGGCTGATGGCCAAGAACTGCTGGAATGTCTTCTGGGGATTCTGGGATTACGAGACGCCCAAGGTGATCGTGGTGAAGAACAGAAACTTGGGCTTCATCTACCGCGCCGTGCAGCTGCTCATCCTTCTCTACTTTGTCTGGTGCGATCGAGACCCCGGAGAGGGGAAGGGAAGGAGGAACAGGCAGGAGGGAGCAAGAGAGCAGGACTGGGAGGGGGAAGGGGGACGAGGGGGGATTAGAGGTAACAGACCTGGGGAAGGACTCGAGAGGCGGACCTGGAGATGAATTGGGGAGGGGGTGCAGAAGAGGACAGACCTGGACAGCAGGAAAGGGAAGACTTCGGTGGATAGAACTTGAGTGGGGCTGGGAGTGTACAGATCTCGGGAAGGGCAAGAGAGGATACACCTGGGGGGCGACCAGGAGACACCAAATGGGACAGAGGAGCGGCTGTTTGCTGGAGAGATAGACGAGGGGAGAGGAAGATCTGGAGGGGGGGAAGCAACAGAAACAGAACTGGAGGGGGGAAGGTGCAGAAGGAAAAGAAGGGACAGATGTGGGGGGCAGGAAGGGATAAACGCGGAGGGAGCTAGAAGGGGATAATCCCAAGGGACAAGAAAGGGTAAGGGACCTGGAAGGCAGCAGGAGACAGAAGCCGGACGGAGGGCTGGAAGGGGAGTAGAAAACAGCTGGAAGGAGGAGAGACCAGGAGGTGGAGGGGGGAGTGAGACAGATAGGGTAGGGCAGAATAGGGTGGAAAACATAGATGGGGAGAGCTGATTGTGAAGAATGCTAGAGGCTGATGGGAGAGAGTCTCAGGAAGCTGGCTGGACCCAATTTCTCCCCTTTTAAAGTACAAAAAATAGGAGAAATGATTCTAAAATAGTGATGGACTAGCCCTAGAAAAAGCCAGTTCCCCCTGGGATTCCTCTGACATGTATGTTGCTAGAGGAGGGCTCTAGAAGAGGAAAGGTCCTCTTCGTGCAAAGCAGCCCAAGGGTCAGCCCCCAGGTGCTCCCTGGGGAGTCCTGAGCAGGTCTGGATGCTCTACTTGGCAGGTATGTGTTCATCATTCAAAAAGGCTACCAGGACAGTGAGACTGGGCCTGAGAGCTCTGTCATCACGAAGGTCAAGGGCATCACCAAGTCCCAAGACAAAGTATGGGATGTAGAAGAATATGTGAAACCCCCTGAGGTGAGGACCTCTATGGACCACAGACACCCCTTCTTCCCAGTGATGTGGGCTGGTTCCTGAGGGAAGTAATGGTTCTCCTGTCCCTTGGTCTCTTCCAATGGGATCAGCTTCATCTGTCCTGCCTAAGAGAGATGGGGCTAAATGGAGGGAAGGACTTCTACTGCCAGTCCCCCACCCCACTTCAGCCTATGACCTCTTATTCTCCTCTTTGGAGCTTAGGGGGGCAGTGTATTTACCATCATCACTCGGGCAGAAATCACTCCCTTCCAGACCCTGGGAACCTGTCCTGAGGTGAGCTATCTACTGCACTGATCATTCTCTTTCGATCTAGATAGGGTGGTGATCAGAATGATGGAAGGGAGGGACTCAAGAAAGTAGAAGAGAAAAGATCCTTTTTAGAGGGGGAAAGATTTGGAATCAGGGAACTTGATTCAAATGTCTCCTTCTTAGTACTTATATGATTTTGACCAAGACGTTTCCCTCTCTGAGCTTTCCTAATCTATAAACTAAGGAGGTATGAGATGATGACCTAGGAGATCTCTTCTACCATCATCTCTTTGGCCACAAATGTGGCCAGGAAGAGAATAAAAGGAGAAAGGGATTCAGAAGGCAATGGCTGGGGCTCAGCAGGTTTACCCTTCATGTCCCCCAGAGCATCCGTATTCGCAATGCTACCTGCTTCTCTGATGATGATTGCATAGCGGGGGAGATGGACATGCTGGGCAATGGTGAGTATCCAGAAGCATAGGATGGCTTAAAGGCAGAGCCCGTGCTTTCAAAGGCCCACTTATCCTTACTCCCTTCACCCCAAGTCTTCACGCTACCTCTATTTCCTTAGGAGAGAGAACTGGACGCTGTGTTCCCTATTACTTTGGGACCATGAAGACATGTGAGGTGTCAGCCTGGTGCCCTGTGGAGGATGGAGCGGCCGTCAGGTCCAGAGACCACCAGCACCCATCACTGTCTCCCAGCACCTAAGTTCTTAGGCTGAAGGGAAACTGCTCTGCCAGCCTGCTGCCTATAGAAGCACCTTGGCCCTTGCTCTGCCCCCTCCCTATAACACTCAGAATTCACAGGCAGAGATCCCACTGGACATCTAGCCCAATCCCCTCATTTTACAGATGAGAAAACCACTGGAAGTAACTTATCCAAGATTACACAAGTGGTGTCAGAGGTGGGATTTGAATCCAAATCCCATCCCCTCCACTAGTTTACATTCTACTCTGTCAAGCTGCCTCTTAGCCAGATATTTTATGCCAGATTTAAGGATATCCTTAAAATTGGCATAAAAAGTCAGAGGATCTGGGTCCATATCTTAATTCTGGTATTTGCAAAACCTTGGACAAGCCATTTTTCTGAGCTTCAATTTCACCTGTAAAATGGGACAGTTGAATAAGGCATTATGAAAGGTCCTTCCCAGTTCTTTTTTTTTTTTTTCTTGCTTTTTGCTGAGGCAATTGGGGTTAAGTGACTTGCCCAGGATCACACAGCTAGGGAATGTTAAGTGTCTGAGACCAGATTTGAACTCAGGTCCTCCTGATTTCAGGGCTGGTGCTCTATCCACTGCACCACCTAGCTGCCCCGTCCTTCCCAGTTCTTAATACTATCATGTCAAGACCTGTCCAGCTCTGCCACCAATATAGGGTCTTGAGCAAATTACTTTTCTTTGTCTTGGTCTTGGGGCAGGGGGAAGAGTATATATTTGTGACATAATTGTTTTGGGCTCCTGTTTGGGTCCTGATCTGTGCTTTCTCCTCAGTGAGTTCCTGGGGAAGATGGCCCCCCAGTTCACCATCCTCATCAAGAACAGCATACATTACCCCAAATTCCAATTTTCCAAGTAAGAGACAAAGAAGTAGTCATGGGGCCCAAGGCAAGAGACAGGGTGGTGAAGGAGAAGGGGGTAACGATGCTAACCTTGGAGATGAGATTGGCTCTTATGACTTAGAAAACTATCTTTGCTCCACCCCCAACTTCTAAGGGAGGTAGGCCCCTTGGGAGCAAGGGGAAAGAGTGTATCCCAATTTCACCATGACCTTTCTCCATCTCCTAGGGGAAACATAAGGGATTACGATGATGGCTACCTGAAACATTGCACCTTCAATGCTGATACCGACCTCTACTGTCCCATATTTAAATTGGGCTTCATTGTGGAACAGGCAGGAGAGAACTTCACAGAGCTGGCCCAGAAGGTTGGGCTCTGGGGGCAGGGAAGGGGAGGAAAATATGAAGGATGAGGGTGGGGGGAATGGAACCAAAGGTTTGGGACCGAGAGTAGAGTGGGGATCAAGAGGATCACATTACAGGAGCTCCAAATGTGAGACTGGTGACGAGTTCAAGACTGTTGTATATGGATGGGGTGCAAAGAACAAAAGTATGGATGCTCAGAAATAAAGTATAATGTTGGGAAGGCTGGGAACTCAGAAATTTACATTATGACATGAAGGGCTAAGAAGTGAAGTGTAAGGATTGGGGAATGGAATACAGTGATGGGAGTCTAGGATTGGAATATGGAGACCAGGGATAGAACTCCTACTCGATACTTTTTTTTCCTGGGATTTCTGATCAGCTTGGTAATGGGCACTAACTGCAGCCAAAGCCCCAGTAAAGGGAGGATGAGCAGCAAGATCTTTGTCCCTGCAGGAAGGTCACAGACTGTTTCCTGTCTCAGAAGATGGGAAGACTGGGAACTCAGTAATATACTATAACACAAGGGGCTCAGGAATGATGTGTTGGGATTGGGGAATCGGCACAGTGGGGGGTCAGGACTGAAATATGGAGAGTCAGGACTGAAATATGGAGACCAGGGATAAAGCTCCTACTCTGAGATTTCTGATCAGCTTGGTAAAGGTAGTAAAGGCAGCCTAAGCCCCAGTAAAAGGAGAATGAGCAGCAAGAGGATCTTTGTCCCTGCAGGAGGGTCACAGACTCTCTCCTGTCTCAGATGGGCTGGGCCTACTTGCCACCAGAAGCAGAGGAGAGGGAAATGCGATCTATCTGGCAAAGTCAGGTATAAGTAACACCTGCTGAATTATTGACAGCTGGTATTCGTGACTGGCCCACCAGCTTTCATGTGGGCCAAGAAAGCCATGGAAAATTTTGAAGGGGGCAGAGGGAGAGAGGGAAGATTTAAGTTGGCTCTCAGTCTATAGGCTGAGCCTCCAAGTGTGGTGCAATGGGGAAAAAATGCTGGATTCGAAGTTAGATCTGAATTTGAATCCCAATCTTCAATTTACTATGTGTGTGACTCTGAGCCAGCCATTTCACTTTGGGGGGGGGGGGAGAGGAGTTTCCTTCCTCAGCTATAAAATGAAGGGTTTGGGCCAGATACCTTCTGAGATCCTTATTTTTATGATTTCATGACACTTTTTTCTCAGGATTAGCCTATATAATGACATAGCCCTGATTCTCAACCTTTTGCTTCCTCTACCTCCAGTTCTGGAAACCTTATAAGGGACCCTCATTCCACCCCAATCATAGCAACAGAGATCTAGAATGAGGAGAGACCCCTGAGGATATCTGATCCAAGACCTCTATTTTATAGAGAAAACTGAAGCTAGACAGTTTCGGGAACTTGTCTGGGGTGAGAAGTGGGATTTGAACCGCAATCCTCCGAGTCTAGAGGCAGGACCATCCTGCCAAAAGCATCCTTGTAATCTCAGCTCTTCTCTGCAGGGTGGAGTCATCGGGGTTATTATCAACTGGAACTGTGACTTGGACCTGTCTGAGTCCAAATGCAATCCCAAATACTCCTTCCGGCGGCTCGACCCTAAGCACATCCAGGCTTCCTCGGGTTACAATTACAGGTATGCCCTGCAAGTTCCTGGGAGCAGTTCTCCCAAGGTCTCAGTCCCCTGCCAACCTACCCAGCCAGCACAGAGTGGCCAGGGAAACCCCACTGGAGGGCTCATCCAACAGGCTAGGGTCGGCCCTAGGAAGGACTCTTCCTTTTAGGCAAAGATTAAATGGGACAAGTAGAAGATCGGGCCTCCCCAGAGGAAGGATAGGGGAGAGTTTGTACCTAAACTGTAGTCAATACACTTGTCAACATCATCCAACCCGCATTTAAGTGACTATGCCAGGTTCTGAATATACCAAGGGAAAACAAAAAGCTGTCTCTTTCCTCAGGGCACTTACAGTGGAACTATGATGTGTAAATTATGGGGTAGAACTGATGTGTAAACATAAGTATATACATAATTTGAGGAGAGGACAAAATTAGAGGGTTCAGGGAAAGCTCTTGGATAGAATGTAAGCTCCTTGAGGGCAGGATCTGGTTTAATATTTAGTAGGAGGCTTTTCATAAATGCTTCCTGATCACCACAAATCTGGATTCAGTAAATTAGAAGCTTAAGAGCAGCTAGTGTTTGTATCCTTAATATTTATTAAGTGACCACTATATACCAAGCACTGTACTGAGTGCCATGGATATAAAATAAAAAGCAAAAGCCAGTCCCTGCCCTCAATGAGCTTACAATCTAATGGGGGAGACAACATGAATGTTATAAATATATAAAAGATAAATAAGAAATAATTGAAGGGGCTCTAGAATGGAGAGAGATTTCTGGCACGTAGTAGGCACTTAAGATTAGTGCTTATTGAAGGATTGACAAGCTGTTACTTAAAGAAGTCTGAGATTGTGGAGGAAATGCTTTGGGCAGAGGGGAGAAGAGGTAGGAAGAGGGGAGCACTTTGAAGTTAGGCTGGGTTTCGGTGAAAGGCATGAGGAGCTAAGCAAAGGCGACTGAAGATTCCCGAACAGGAGCGACGTGGCCAGTGCTTGTGTCAGAACGGGCCGTCACGGTGTTTTGGTGGCTGGGCGGAGGAAGGATTGGAGAGGGCAGAAACCTGAAGCCAGGAGCCCAATGCTTGGGGATAGGCCCGAGAACCTCCTAAGCAGTATCCAAATGTCATGTGAGGGCATTGCCTCTGAGGGCACAGGGTACTATAGCGGGCAGGTTTCACCCCTGGCCCTTCCATTGCAGATTTGCTAAGTATTACAACATCAATGGCACAGCCTCCCGTACTCTCATCAAGGCCTATGGGATCCGAATCGATGTGATCGTGCACGGACAGGTAGGGAGACAAGAACCTTCAAGGGTTACCACACTAAGGGAAGGGTTCAAGGCAGTGGCTATCAGATCAAGAAGCCTACAAGTATGTCTCTTCCCACCAGGCTGGGAAGTTTAGCCTGATTCCCACCATCATTAACGTGGCCACAGCGCTGACGTCCATTGGAGTGGTAAGTGTCCTCGCTTGGGGTTCTGGGAAAGGGAATAGGACTGGGGGGACATTTGCTCAACCCCCTATCTCTGATCCCAAGGGCTCCTTCCTCTGCGACTGGATCTTACTGACCTTCATGAACAAAAATAAGGTCTACAGTCACCGGAAGTTTGATAAGGTACAGCCTACACCCCTTCCCTCTCCCTCCCTCGGGCAATGCCCTGCAGACAGCTCTACAAGCCAGAGGCAGGCTTCCAGGCCAGAGGTCCACTTTCCCTTGCTACAGATGAGCAAACTGAGGCTCAGGGAAGGACCCCAGGACAATGACTTACAGAAGAGGGGCCAGTAGCCCAGAGCCCTAATCCCTACTGTACTCCATCTCTGCTCCTGGTCCAAGCAGATTGTGGATACCCAGGATCCGAGTGAAGAACAAGGGCCTTCCAGCCCACAGGCTTCCTCACAGGACTCCATACCCATGGAACCCAAAGGCTTGTCCCAGCTCTGAACTCCCAGCACCATCTCCACTTTGTCCCTGTGCTGCTTAGAGACTGGGGCCACTTGGAAGTCGACAGCTCCACTGAAAGAGGGTCTCTGGGCCCAGGCTGCTGGCACTGAGGGGCAGCTCAGATCAACAGGCCTGTGTTGGGCCCCCAGTGTTGCCTGTATTCTTCGTGTGGGGGGTCTGGCTAAAGGGGTATATTAGAGATGGTTCTCTCCCACTTCAGTCTCCAACCTCCTAGCCTTTCCCTCATCCTCCTCTCCAAGTCAATCATTTCAGAACTTTGTCTCTGAACCAATCACACTCCAGATTCTCAGCAAGGAGGCTGGTGGTTCCCTCCAACTGAGACCTCAATCTCCCCCCTCCCTCCCCCAACTGGACACATTAGAATCCCCTCCCTTTTTCCCCATGAGTCTGCTGCCAGGTGGCTTGGTGACAGCTACTCCTTCCTCAGACCCAAGTTCCATATCGTGCCCCTCTGGCTTTACTACCCTGGCATAGATTCTCCCTCCCCTATGAACCTCCTTATGCAAATAGAAACAAGTTGGCAGTGAGCTCCAATAAATTATATATGATCAGAGCCTGCTGGACCTTACCTGTTCTCAGGAGCATGGCGTGAGCTAATGACTCCAGATCTGGAAGGACTTCCTGGCCCCTTTCTAATAGGGCCAAGAGTCAGCTTGAGAAGAACATTCCTTTTTTCTGGACAAAGCTCATGGGACAGAGGTGAAGGGAGCAGCTGGACTTTGGGACCAGGTCCTTGGCTTACTCTTCTTGACAGCAAAAGCCCTGTCCAGGGAAACTACACGGGTCCCAAAGCTGAGAACCAGACTGGATCTTACTGACAAAGGGCTCCAGAGTGTAGAACGAACGGCCACTGTACCGATACTACATCACCCAACTTAACTGTCTCCAAGTGGAATGGGCCAGCTCAGAGGCTAATAGGGAAGCCTTCAGACAGGCCGGGGGATTGCTGGGTGGATGTGCTGAAGGGAATCGAGTTCTAGGTCCCTTCCAAACTTCTGAGATTCTGATTCTGGCCCTGGCACTGCTGTCCCCTGTCTATTCTAACACACTTCTCTCCTCAAATTTCAGCCCTTCTCCCATTCCCCAGAGCAGGTAAGCTTAACTCACACTCCATGGGAAAAGTCTGAGGTCAGTCTCTCTTTGGGGCAAGGAAAGTGGATGGTAATGGAGTTGGGAACTAAGGATCCCAGGTGGTGGGAATAAGCCGGTGAGCGTCTCGCCTGCTGAGCCTAAATGAAAACTAAGGGTGAACAAAGAGAGGGACATGGATGCAGAGACAAGCGAGGGGCTTGCAGGGAGTGGATGTGAGCTGGCTGGGCACTGCTGGGAATGGGGAGAAGAGGAAGCGGACCCTAACCCAATTAGGCATAGGAGTGACTTGAGTGTCTATGGGTAATCAGGCTGCTAAGCTCTTCCTGGCTGTTAACACAGATGCCAACCTCTCGGCGCATCCTACACAGGGATTTCTCCTTTCCTCCTCACCTATCATCCCCAGGCCTGCCCGCCTCCCTAACCACAGCAACTAGGCTCTGCCCCCACACACACACCCCAAGACTAGCAAGGAGCTCAGCTCGCAATACCACAATCCCCAGGGATCCCGGGACTTCAGCGTTGCGTGTCTGCAGTCAGACAGTAATAGAATTAGCTGAGGAGCTGAGACCATGAGAGGGAGAGAGGCAGGGAAGCACCCTACTGTACTAACAGGTACATCTGTGTCTCTTGTTAAAAGTGGGTTACCACAGAAGAGCCCTGGCTATGTATAGGGTATCTGTGTTACACCCCTAAAGACTTGAGAAACTGGCTTTTCCAGCTGGGCAGCAGCTCGGAGATGGAGAAAGCTACTTCTAAGGGCTCTGATTTCCAATCCTCAAGTATCAGTGGTCACTGGGACTCTTCCCCCGGCCACCCACCCAAGGACTTTTAAGTGGCCTCATTGACCCTAGCCCGATGTCCATCTCCATGGAGGGAGCCAGTCATTAAGGTCCCCTTTGTTGCCCCCGGGCCAGCCTCCCAGTCTTGTCACTTTGAGCAGGCTTTGCTCGGGGTACACCGCCCCCTGGTTCCCTGGGCCCAGCCCTGGGATATCCGGCCACTGCCCTTCCAGGAAGCCCAGCTTGCCTCACTCATTCTCTCCCATCCCCCCTTTCTCTTGCCTTCTCTTTAATTTGATTTTGTTTTCACTTCAGAGCCTCTGCAGGCCAAGCTGACTCTGGCTTCATCTACCTGCAGGCAGCTCAAGTTTCCAACAGCACTGGGGAGCGGCCATCACTTTCTGGCGTTACCTCAGGCCAGCCTGGAGCCCCCACAGGCTGGGTCTGGTTACCAAGGGCCCAGGCTTCCTAGGACAGCCCCCCTCATCTCCTCCAGAAGAGCCTTCTGCCGGGGGCCATCTCCTGGGACACCCCCTCCCCTACTTCCAACCCCTCCTCCCAAAACTGTGAAGGGGGCTGGGGCCAGGCCTGTGGGCTTGGCTCACTCTCTCCAGCCCCAGCTCAGTAGCGCTAAGTCTCCCTCAGGACACGCAGAATGCCCATGGGGGCAGGATCCTTGGGACACTTCAGGCTTTCAATTCTGCCAAGATAATTGCTACAAATCTTGCTTTCCTTAACCGAAGGGCCCAGTCCAATGCAATAATGAGAACTGGCTCAAGATACGATTGGTTGACGCTCCCACTGGGTGCAGGCAGGGTGACAGACACTGTTCTGGAGGAGCGAGAGCTTCCAGACAAGCCCCTCACTACAGCTGCGCATTTGCCATCTAGGACTCAGGCCCAGGTACCAGGCCCCTGCCCAAGCACTTCAGGCAGGGACCAGGACTCTGCCCACCAGCAGCAGGTCCCCTAAGGCATGGTGCCCCAGGACTCCCTTGCCACAGGCCTGGAGAAGCAGCCGTTCTCTACAGAATGATATTTATTCACAAAGGAGCCAGTCCCCCAAGTCTTCACCTGATTCTCAGCCAGACATGGCCATGACAGTCAAGACATCTCAAGGCCCCAGAAGCCTCCTTCCCGGAGACTTCCAGGCCTAGTTCTACTCTTCACATGATGAATGCTCAGGATGGGAAGAGAGGGAACAACTTTTCCCCCCTTACCTCCATGGTCCACTCATGACCAGTCAGCTGCTGTTTCCCGAGCTCTGGGGATTTTCCCTGAGCTACCGGGCTTTGCCCACTGGCCTCTACACCCCTGGCTTCAGAAATGCTCATAATCACTCCCAAGTGCCATGTGAGGGTAGCATCTTCCTTCCTGCCAGAGAAGAGCTTATCGGGGCAGAGACCGCCAAGAGGTCCGGCCAAGAGCCCGTGTCCACCATGCCCTCCAGCTGGTCTCTAGTTGGCAAGCTGGGGGTTCATATGTAGCAGCCACTCAATCATCTCTGTCAAGTAGTTCATGCCATAATGCCGAGCAATGCTCCTGAAGATGCCAATCTGCTCCACAAAGACCTGCAAAGAGACAGAAAGGAACTGCCATCAGGCCAAGGAAGGGCGCGAGGGAGTGCCGCTGTCACAGACAGGACTGGTGGGAAAGTGCCCTGGGAAGGACAGACCCACTCCTACCTTGGTCTGGATGGTCAGGGCAAAGTCTCCGGCACAGCTGCAGTAGATGGGCATGTTGGCCTCCTTCACCCCTTTACACTTGAGGCAGATCTAAAACAAACAGGAGAGCTGAAAGGGGAAGCTCCCCAAAGCTGCTGGTTCCTCGGTGGCCCCTCCAGTGCCAGTCCCTGCCCTCCCCTCTGCCTCCTCCAGCTGGGCCTGGGCTCCCCGGGCCTCATGGTCATGGCCAAGCTTACCTCCCTCTGCTTCCCGGCACAAACCTTTGGTGTCTCAGGTAAATGCTCAAGCTTTTCCTCTTCTCCCTGGATGGCTAGCCTTTCCCTGCCCACTGCAGCCTCTGAATTTCTCCTTGCCTCCAGGTATAAGCTATCCCATGTAACAGCTTCATACTGGGGCCTAAGGCCTTCACTTCCCCCTGCTTATATTGTGAGCTCCTGGAGAGCAGGAGCAGCTTCTTCTCTTCCCTCTGCACACCCCTTCTTTTCTTCCCCCTCCTCCCCTCGGGGTGAGCATACAGTAGGTGTCAATAAAAACTTGCTGAATGACTGGAGGACTCTCTTAGTGGGCTCATTCATTTCCTCCCACCAGTGCAAGGAGGACTGAAAAGAAGTGGCTCCGTCCCTGGCTCCCTCCCCAGAATCCCTTCCCCCTCTCTCCAGGGCTAAAGGGTTTGATTCCTATCACCAGGAAAGCCAGCCCCAGCCCCCATGGTCCTCCAAGAAGAGAGACATCTCTGGAAAAGGCCATTCCTGCTTGTTTAATGATGAGGGGAGTGAATGGGGAAGCAGTCCCTGTGCTGAAAGGCCTGCAGAGGAGGCTGTAAATGTGAGGTGCCAGGCCTGGGCCAGGAGAATGGAGGGCCTCCCCAGGGCTCTGTCCCCAGCCCCTCACCAGGTCCTGCAGAGTAAAGGCCATCAGCTTCTTCTGCAGAACTTCTACCAGGGCCATCTCGATGTGAGCAGAGTCATACGCGGCCTGGCAGTTGGGGCAAAGCCACTGAGGCAAGACCGAGACGTCCTGAGTAGGGAAGGAAAAGGCAAAGCCATGAGGTCTGGGGCCAGGGTGGCCCCACTACAGGATTCAGATGTGGCCTGTGCTTGTGCATCACACCTGCGTGATGTCACACAGACACTGGAGGAGGCCAGAGTCCAGTGAGAAGTGGCCAGCCCCCACCAGCGCTCCCTCAGAGGAGGGAGAACCTGGGCCCATGGCCGACCCACAGCTCTGCGGAGGTCACCAGCAGGAGGGGTGGGGATGAGACCTGGGCCTGGGAGCTGAAAAACCTGGGTCTCTCCCATGCCAGGAAGGAGGGGGCTCAGGGCTCTCCGAAAGGCTGGAACACCGGCTGATCTGTACCTGAGAGAGGGAGGGGTCTTTGCAGAGGTCCAGGTCGCGGCAGAAGTTGCAGTTCCGGCAGATGACTTCAGGGAGCACATAGGAGCGGCAGGGGTCCCGGAATTGAGCCTCCTCTGAGAACTCGCCCACGTCCACGAGCCGCAGGAGATCGCGGTTCAGCTTGTTCACTTGGTTGGTGATGTTGGTGTCCAGTGAGAGCACCTGCAGAGACAGCCCAGGTGAGCTGGCTGAGGACTCTGGGAAGGGGACCACATGCTGCCATCCTTTAGGCGCCAGTGTCCCCAGGGCCACCCTTCTCTGACCTGGAGGGAATCACTAAAATCTTCTCTCTTCGACTCACTGCACAGGGAGCTGGCTCTTCTACACTTCCCCTAATTATTGCTGTTGTCATAAAGTACAGAAAGTTCTGGACTTAGTAGTTTAAGCCTCAGAATGTGTTTTGCCACAGAAATACTGTTATGGAGTGGAGAGGTTTCAAAGTCAACCCACAAAAATCAATGCAATCCAGAAGGTTTAGAGGGGAAATACACTAGGCTGAGGCTCAGGAGCCCCGAATCCGAGTCCTAGCTGGGACACCAGGGCTTGCTGGGCCCTATTTCCTCATCACTACCATGAAAGGGTCGGGCTTTGCCCTCTGAGACTCCTCGCGGCCCCAGCAGATAATTTGAAGTCTACGATATCAGCAGCCCTGTGAATTTAACCTGTTTTATAAAATATATATTCTTAGATCCAATTAGGATGCCAATAAAACCTCCCCACTGACAACTGGCTGCAGGAATAAGAACATTTCTTTTCTACATCAGATGGTGGAAACAAGGACGCCAATAAGGCTGGAGTGGGGAAGAAGTGAGTGGGGATGAGGGCCGGGTAACTGAGATTGAGCACCAAGAGCAGAGTGATCCCTGGCCCTCCTCTCTAGCATCCACTGTGGCTTCCTACCCCAGGCCCAGGATGTGCAGGGGGCAG
The DNA here is from genome assembly GCA_023553655.1 of Myrmecobius fasciatus. Classification (NCBI taxonomy): domain Eukaryota; kingdom Metazoa; phylum Chordata; class Mammalia; order Dasyuromorphia; family Myrmecobiidae; genus Myrmecobius; species Myrmecobius fasciatus. The sequence continues at coordinate 15,314 of JAJPUD010009585.1, forward strand.
CTGGAAGGCTATCACTGTAGAAAGAGGGTGCCTTCTAGGGTCCTGAGGAACCCTCGCCACCATTCCCCTCTCATCACACTCCAGCCATGTGCCCAGAAAGACTGTACCCTCTTGGAGCAGGACAGCACGGATCCCAGAGGTCTCCTTCCTTACCTTGCACACATATTTTATGAATTCCAGGGCAGGGTTGTTGAGCAGCAAGTGGGAGCCAGGGAGGAGTGGGAACATCTCGGAGGGCTCTGTGGAGTTGCGGGAGCCCATCACTTTCTTTTGGATCTTCTGGGTGATGGTGAAGAAGTTCTGGGTGAGCTCATTGGCTACATAATCCTGGGAGAAGGTGATCATTCCTGGGAAAGAAGAGACTGCAGTTTCTTGATCAGGTATTGAGTGACCTGGAAACTTTCCCTCTCCTTGAAGGAGCAACCAAAAAAGAGTTTGGGGCTCAAATGAGGGATCACTTATTCCTACATATGCCAAAAACATGTAGCAAGACTCAGGCAGAGCTGTAGGCCATGGCCAGGACACATCACTCACCAGGGAGAGCCCCAGCTACCCCTTCAGCCTCCTGAGACAACTGGCTATTCCCTCTCCTCTTGACCGGGGTGCACCCAGGGGCACTTCGTCTCAGTTCCTCTTTCATGCTGTGGTACACAGCCACAATATACGCTGGAGAGAAAGAAGGTAGTGACAGAAAAAGGAATACAATTCAGATTACTTGTCATGAGGTAAACACACTGTCCACACAACTCAATGCAGAATGGTAGTGCTCATCAGGGATGGGCTACTCAGCACCTGAGAGACCTTGGACAAATATTTTCCCCTCTGGGTCAGCTGTCTGGTTCCTCACCCATAACAGAACGGGGGAAAAACTGGGTGATGCCTTACAGCTCTAAAACCTATGATGTTATTTAAGGCTTAAGCAATTTTCCTTTTTTGAATGAACTGAAAGCCTACTAAATCCCAGAACTTCTGTGAATATGTAGGTTCTAGGGAGAAGCCATTCTGTACTAGCCACTCCTCCCCACAAACCCCCTATTAAAAGTTAAAGAAGCATCAATAGAGACATAATATCCAAAAATGGAACTAGTAAAAACAAATGTATCCCAAATTCAAAACTATGGGGGAAATAAAATATACTTATGATCAACTCCAAAGGCAATTGTAAAATGCTAAGAAGCAAACCTGGATAAATGCTAGAATTGAAGGATATTTCAGGAGCTTCCCTCAAAAAATTCCTGAAGGAGGTAATAAAGAGACTTATAGAAACAAAAGTCATACAAAGTGTAAGAAGAAAAAAAAAAAAAAAAGATATAGGAAAATCAGCAAGGGCTCCACAGCGGGAAGGCAAAGGATTCATGAGCAATGAAGGAGAGCAGCCCTCCTCAATGTTGCTGGGAATGGAGACCTGGGCTAATGTCTAGAAGCCCCGAGCTCTGAGCTCTGCCTAAGACACATCCAGAAAACACAAATTTAGGACCACAGCATGACACAGATCAATAAAAATCAAAAGACTTGGGACACATATATTTCTGAAGAAATTCTACTTTTTTGGGATAAACAAAACCAAAAACATTCTGCAACCCAAAACACTCACAAGACTATATCAGCAAGGAGAGCGTGGCCCCTCGGGACTCTTATGGGACATCATAAGCAAACATTTGAATGAGAAATATTAAAAAAAAAAAAAAAAAAAAAAAAAGGAAAGATCCATCAAGCCGGAACAAAGAAAGCCTGTGACTTTCACAAAAAGTACCAGGAAGTAGAGCAAACAGTGTAGTAGCAGGTCTGGAGTCTCCTGAAAGATCAGATCTCAAATGTCAAACTCATATTGTAGAAACTCTTTTATTATATTGTTCAGAACCCACTATGTCACAACTCTCTAGGAATGGCAACAAGGAATTCTGGGTTCTGGGTCCTGGATCCACCTCTCACCCAGGTCTTGTTTGGGATCCACCCAAGCTTTTGTTTGGCTTCACCCAAAATTTACTGAATATTTCTATTCCCTGATATCCTGCTCAATTAACCTTATTTTTAAGCTGCTCCCCCTGCAGAATTCTTAACTGTACACTTGAGGATCTCCTTATCTAAATCCTATATAGTATAAACCTACCAAAGTCGCCCTTCCCTGGGGATGGGAAGGAACCATACCTTTGTGGTTTGCTCTCTTGTACCAAACAATCTAATAAATTTCTTTGTAAAACTATTTCAGATTTTGGGGCATTTTTCTCAAAATGATGATTTCAGGTATCAAATTCAAGAGATAGGAAAGAAGACTATCACATGATAATGATGGCAATAATATGGCGGCAAATGTGGCTCAGTGAGTAGAACACTGACCATGAAATTAGGAAAACTCATCTTCCTGAGTTCAAATCCAGCCTCAGATTCTTACTAGCAATGTAACCCTGAGCAAATCACTTAGCCCCGTTAGCCTCAGTTTCCTCATCTGTCAAATGAGCTGGGAAAAGGAATAGCAAGTCACTTCAGTATCTTTGCCAAGAAAACCCCAAAGGGGGTCAAAGAGTTGGACAGGGCTGAAACAACTGAACAACAATAAATCTGGGGCAGTGGACCCTCTCGCTCTGTATTCTAAGAAGCCTTCCAGCAGTGAGGGCCCAACTAAGGTTATGTAGCATAAATCAAAACGAAGCAGAGACAGCAGATAGTGAAAATGATTTAAAATTGATTCTTAGCAGGCCAAGATCATTGATATGAAAAAATGTCAAGAAACTCGAGAAAAGGACAGCAGAAAAACTGACTTGTTTAACCAAGGGGTCACTGTGGCAAAAGGAGGAAGGTGCAGATAGGGCATCAATGATGGCTGGGAGAGAACTGAGGGGTCAAGAGACAAGAGGACATGGAGAAGACAAAGCCTAGGCTTATGGGTTTCAGGGCAGAGCAAGAAGTAGAATGATAACAGATGAGATAAGGCAAAGTAGAAAAAGAAGAGGGAGAGGAAGAGCCCAAAAGCAGGAATGGACAGCAAGGGATAGTCCAACTCCCCCACCCCAACCAGAGTCAAGGGGATGGATACAAGCATAGCCAGTGTTGGAAAGGTGGGCAGGGAGACTATGTCATCAGGAGGAGAGTCAGAAAATGAGAAGAGTAAGAAAGAAAGAGAGGGAGTGGGGCGGCTGCCCTTTGGAAGAAGCAGTAGGTAGGTGGGATCAGAAGCAATAGGTGCAAGTTACAAAGAAACACGTTAGGCTGGATGTCTCATTCTTAATAAGGAGCTGCCCAAAAGCAAGATGAACAGACTCAAAAGGTAAAGGAGGCCCGTAAGCCAAGACTAGAAACCAGTTGTGAGGTAAACTGTATTAGCATTACTTTGGGGTATGGGTGACACTGTGAGAGGGGCCCATTTACTATCACAGTCTATGCCAGAGAATCTGGCCCAGATGTCCTCAGTAGATGGAAGGGTACCCACCAGGTAAGATGTCAGGGCAAACAGGACAGGAACTGAGGGTGATAAACAGAGGTAAAGAGGCCCAAAGATGTATTCACCTGAGATAATCATGAGAAAGTAGCTCTGGCAAGAGGCTGCCTGGGGAAGAAACTGTACAATGTTCCAGTTGTTATCCAATAAGTCTTCCACGTTGGATTCTTCTATCATTTCCTCTGCTTCTTCTTCCTCCTCCTCCTCTTCTTCACTCTCTTGTTCTTTCTCTGCTGTCTGCTCTTTCTGAGTGTTTTCCTAAAGGATTTTAAGCATTAACAATTAAAATCTTGCTTCTGTTTTCAGTATCTTCACTGTAAATATCATTCAGTCCCCCCCAGCAGAGTGACTCATGTAGGGACACGTTTCCTTTCTGTCATTCCCCTGCTCAAAATCCTCAGTGGCTCCTACTTGCCTCTAGGGTAACATCTAAACTAATTAGCCTGACACTCATACCATGCCCCTGCAGCCCCATGCTCCAATCTGGCTCAGATCTGCCTCACTGAATTATCTTACTCCTCTTCATCTGTTCGCTTCAGTGGAACTGGCTTCCTTATTGACCCCTGGACAATAACATTTCACACCTCCTCTCTCTGCCCATAGGCAAAGGCTGTCTCTTTGGGGAATAAGCTTCAAAGAATTCCTTTTCTAGAACACTTCTTACAAATCCTTTGCTTTATTTGAGATGCTATCCCTCATGTGAAGACTTTTCTGTTCTGCCCCAATGGTTAGTCCTCACACACTCCCCCAGTCATCATCATTTACTTTTATGTGTACATGGTATAAACCCTAAGTAGGACGTGTCTCTGAAACCCAGCTTCACTCTGGTGCATGGTGAGGACTTAATAAACAATTGTTAAGTTGAATCGAACATGTTCTCATCTTCATCAAGGAACCAGAGTGCCTTGAGAAGGACAGTATGGCTATCTACTGTTGGGTTGTATCGAACATGTTCTCATCTTCATCAAGGCTAGCTAATGTTGAGCTGAATCGAACATGCTCTTATCTTCACCAGGGAACCAGGGTGCCTTGAGAAGGACAATATGGCTAGCTAATATATATGCAACTCAATTCATGATCTTTCTGAATCTCAGTTTCCTCATTTGTAAAATGGGACTTAAAAAGCAAATCAACAAATAAATAGATTAAAAGAAAACTGGGGATAATAATTTTAGTATTGTGGAAGCATATTAAAAAAAAATCGCCTCTATAGTTTCTCTAAGAATATTAAGGAATAATGTTTCTGTAACCTAAAAACCTTTCTAAACTTTTTCCCTTAGGAAAATGGGTAAAACAAAAGCTAAAGCTTTTCTTAGAGAAAACAACTAAGTGCCAACCAAACTCAACTCTGGTCTAGAGAAATTCACTGATTTATGAGAGAGGGATCCAGGAGGAATGGGAGAGTAATTTTCTTACACAATAATTCTGGAATATTAACTCAACCTGTACTTATATATATATATATATGTATATATATAATATTTTTTTATTTGTTCAGAATTTCTACAAATGTTACCTGAAGTTGGAGGGCATGAGAGACTACACCATATTAAACGTTTCTCTTCAAGCTAGAAATGCTTGGATATTAATGTGAAATTAAATAAAATCATTTCTGGCAGACTTGGACCTATCAATGCCGAGTATTGAATTAGTATTGATATTTTTTCTTTGACACATTTAATAGGATTGCTGTGAGAATCAAATAAGATAATGCACATATGTAGGGCACTTCAGAAACACCAAGTTCTATATAAATGTCAGGTTTTAACAAATGAAGTGTGAGGGGGAGAGAGATATGTAAGACATAGCGAAGAGTATGGACAAAGGCAGAAATGAGTAGAAAAGTGCATGTGGCCGGCTTGGCTAGAACACAGAGGAGCAGGCATAAAAACAGCAGAGAAGGCCAAGAAGACAGGGCAGCAGCAGATTCTGAGGGTCTTTGCATGCCTAACAAAAGAATCTGAACTTTAACTGGGAGACAGGAAACCCCTACTGAAAGAATTTGAGCCTGAGGGAATGTGAACAAATCCACACTAAAAGTGGGGGGAGGAAAACCTGCTAAATATCACTGAAGAATAAAGATGGTGGGATTGAGGGCCTATAATGAGTACACAATAGTGGGAACAGAGAGGAGAGGACAGATGGGAGAGATACAACCTCCCCATAGTGGACACGGGTTGGAACTTTTCCTTTGATTCCTCCATAGTTAGCAGGATCCATCCAGAGAAGAAATTCCCAGCACCGGGAGAAGGAGATCGTCAAGGAATGGAAGATCTCTTTGGAGTGAATGCTGAAAATGCAGAGACCACAATTTTGCTCAGATTCTCTAGAAAGCCACAGCCAGCTCAGTTTTTACTGTAACATGTTATAGGACATCATAAATATGTGGCATAGGGAGTGGAATTTTCTGGCATTATAAAAGTACACTTACAAAAAACATTTAAGGATCCCTCACGAGAAATGGTCCTGGGTGTGTCTGCTCTAGAAAGCTGCCCATCCCCAACCCAGAACGAGAGCCACTCTGGTCTTTTCCTGAACTAGGGCACTTGCCCACGGAGGGCCAAAGCTCCAAATGCAGCCCATGTTGCAGATCTCGGTTCCTCTGTTACCATACCCAAGGTTACTTTGGTGATAAGGCTGCCCCCGACTGTCACCTGTTAGTGATGTAGTCTATGTAGGCAATGGCATCCTCAATCCGACGCTTCTTGGTGCAGAGGATGATGCGATTGAAGTTGGCATAAATGACTGAGGAGCCTAGACGTTTGAATTCAGCCACAAGCCTAAATTGAAAAAGAAGAGACCCAGTGATTGAGGAAAGAGCCATAGCAGCTGGATTTCCTCGAAATCCTCTCCACCAAGGGAGTGAGCCTTCTCAGTCCTACAGGGCACTTCTGTGAAAGGAAGGTGAAGGCTCGCTCAGCTTGGTCAGGGAGGGGAGCACAAATACAAATTGTGAAGAGGCAAAATTATTCTGGATGCGGAAAAACTTCCTAATAATGAGAGCTGTCCAAAAGGGAATGAGAAGGTGGTAGAACATTATAAAAGAGATGTCTACAAGCCACAGACGACAGAATTTTGTTACTAAAAGTATACATTTATAAAAATGTACTATTAAAATGTCCATCATTGTAGCCCCAGGATGACTTCTGAATAAGAAGGCTCCTCTTGTGCATTAGGCCACCTGTCTGCTATCTCCATAAGGCAGCCCAAACTGCAGACCTCAGAGCTGTCACTATATCAACAAGGCCATCACTGGACTGGAGGTCCATAAGCAAAGGCCACAGGACTACCTGAAAGGGACTTCTTGTTCAGAAATGGGTGGGAGTGAATGGTCACTGATCTCTTTCCCACAAAGAGATTCTAGGATTCTGTATGTACCACTCCTTAGCCATTGGAAAACTTAGCCAGATGGGTTCAGCAACGTGACTGGAGCAGACAGAGGAGTTTCAGCAAGATGATATTCCTTCTGATCTACTAGGTTCCTAACAGACTCAAAAGTTACTCACTGGAGAAAGAGCTTCTTCATCATGCTAAGTAGAGTCCGGTGCAAAGCGGGGTCATAGAGGAGAGAAGATGGGGACCGGAGCCAGCGGTAAAAGTGCATCACTTGATTGTCAGCATAGACGTTGTGGTACTGAGTGATCTCCTTCACCCAGCCCACCACCATGCTCTTTAAGATCCTGTGAAAGAGTCCCAGAGAGAAGAATGATCTCTTATCACATGTCCATTCTCATTTACCTCATGGGAATATTTCTGCATGGATGTCTCACCACCCCAAACCCAGCAACTTAAAAAAACAAACTCGTCATTTCTCTGTTGCCTCACTCTTTTGTCCCAAACCAACAAACTATGCCAATGGCATCATTATCCTCTCCCAGTTACTTAGGAATGACTGAATGCAAAGCACGAAACCTTGGGGCCATCCTGGACCACTCCTTGTTTATGACTTGAAGCAATAGAGAGTAAGAGTGTGGGAGTCACAAAATCTGAGTCCCAGTATGGCCATGCCACTTACTCTGTGATCTTGGCCAACTAAATTCACCTCTCTGAGCATTGATTTATTCCCTCATCTTTCAACAGGAATCATACCCAGTTAACAGTATCACAGAATTTCAGAATGGGAAGGGACCCTAAGAGGTCAGCTACTCCAACCCATCCTGGACTCTACTCTATTAAACTCCACACTCCCAGAACTGTCCAATAGCCTAATCAGAGAGTTCATCATGAAGTAGAGCAATATATATTTATACCTCCCCACACACCATCATCATCCTTCAGAACTCACAAAGTTATGTTTGTTGTTACTTCCTTTACAACACATCTCACTTCTGTCCCTTTCTTTCCATCCTCACCATCACTACCTTTGATCGCATCCTCCTCATCTCAAGTCTAGGCTGTTATTACAATGACTTAATTGTTCTCCTTGCTTCTAGCTTTTCCTCTTCCTGCCCATCTTGTATTTACCTACTTTTATACCACAAGCTTCTAAAAGCAAAATTCTGATATCAACCACTCTTAAATGAATCCATTACCTACAGGATTCAAATCTAACCTCCTTGGTCTGGCATTCTAATGTCCTTGAAATCTGTCCCTCGATACCATTCCATAGCCTCTTATCCATCTATCTTCTACACGAACTCCAGCCAAATTCATCTTTGAACATGGAAATACATTTCTGCCTGTGTGCCTTTGCTTGGAATATTCTCCCAGCTAAAAGGATGTCTCTAGGCCCTCTGTTCTTTTGCATTCCATCCATACTTCAAAGCTCAATTCAACTCCTTCTTCCTCAATGAAGTCTTCTCTCACCTCCCAGAAAAGAGTTTATTCTCTTTCTGAACTGCCAAAAGAACCTATAGCGTCTATGCTAATGTCTTTCAAATTGGGATAAACCACTCATCTAATTTCCTCTCAGAACTGGTATATTTGGTGAAATGTCATCAAAAGATCTCACCAGGGACAGCTAGGTGATGCAGTGGATAGAGCACCAGCTCTGAAGTCAAGAGGACTGGAGTTCAAATCTGGCCTCAGACACTTAACACTTCCTAGCTGTGTGATCCTGGGCAAGTCACTTAACTCCAATTGCCTCAGGCCCCCCCCCCCCAATCTCACCAAAAAGTCTTCACAAAATTTTATTCAAGTAAAAGGTTCCAACTTTACCAACATGCTGAGAACCTCTCTTCTCTCTCTCTTTCAGTCATTACTTTATAATGCCTAGTATTTTGTATGATTCAATCTCCCTGGCTAGATTATAAGTTCTTTTAGAGCAGACCTGGGACACCATTCTGAGCCAGTTGATAAAGCCAAGTTGTATTTGGATTTGAAGCTGACAGCCCCCAGGAGCTTCCTAGTAGACAAAACAGGCCACGGCCACCACACCAGGGACCAGATCAACTATGATGTCTGCTGCTCCCTAACTGAATGGCTCTGACCTCATCTCTCCCACTGATCCCTTGCCATTGCCAGCAGGATCACGATGGCATCTTGATTTTTGTTGATACTTAGAAATCTTTGTCTAGGCCTGTCCTGTACATGACTTCTGAATGTTGTAAACTGAGGCTAACGTGTATGGATTTTGAGAACTGAAGCACCTGTGTGACACCAGCCACATCACCTGGTTTCCTCCTGGAATAGACTCAGACAAGTTAAGCTCTATCTCTCTGATGGGGACAGAGGTACACTGAGCACGAGGCTGCTGTGGAGACCTGCTACAATTTAAGTGGAAGCCTCTTGAGGCAGTAAGAGGAAGGTGAAACACTCAGTGGTGAAGAAGATATAGTGTCTCTGAGGTTCCAGCTCCTACCTGAATGTGTTAGAGCAGAGGGCGGTCTCATCATAGCTGGCTGGGATGTTGGCTGCCTGGTTCCCTGTGACCATTTCTTCTAGAGAGGCTTGCTGGATGACATCAAAGCTGATGCCCATGCTGGATGCTCCTTCCATATCGTTAACATGGTGTGACTGCAAGATGGTATTTACTGCCAAGTTCTGGATGTCTAATTCCAAGCACACTGTTGACAGAAAACCCAGAGCTGGTATCCTCAAATCAATCACTAGCTGCACTAATCAGAACAGGCAATAGTGATCCCATAGGAATCGGCTCTTTCTTGGTGTTCTCTCTACTGACCATGCTATGCTATAGCTTAGTAAGACAGCAGAAATTGTAGCACAGAAGGGAATAACTGCCATTTGTCCCCACAGCCAGGCTTTCATAAAGGAGATCCAGAAGTATTGAGTAGCACCCTGGTGTCAACCCCTTAGAATAAAGAGCAACATTTTTTGGGGGGTGGGTGGTGTCTCTGGAGACCAAGTCCATCACTAAGTGGCCCTACTCCTCTCAAACGTGTGTAACACACACTCACCAGTGGAATAACACCCAGGATTGTTTATTTCCACTGATGCTTGATCATCAAATTCCATGACAAGGCGATTGTCATCTGCTTCTTTCCCACCTAAGTCAGGGCGCGACGTAGGAGAAAACCAGAGCAGGTGATTATGGTGTCGGAGGTGGCGAGAGAAGAAGAGATCTGAACCAAAGGTGGATATGTCTTCTGGGAGATTTCCAACAGGAATGTGGAAATATCTGTCCATAGAGATAGGAAAAAAACTCACATTCACCAATTTATGAGGTACCTACTATGTACTGGGCAATGGTAAATAAAGTCAGAAATGAAACAGTCCTTGCCTCAAGAAGTCTTTACTTTTTGGGGTGGGTGGGTGAGTAATATACAAATTACATGTAAGATAAACTGGAAAAGGGGAAGAAAAGCAGTGGGAGAGATCAGGAAAAGGCTCCTGTAGAAAGCATTAATCACTTGAGCAGAATTTAGAAGAAACTGAGGGATTGCAAGTGGCAGAGGTGATAAAGGCATTGATGGAAACCTGAGCAGAGGGTGAGAACAGCAAGGCAGTCAGACTGGTTGAACCACAAAATACTGGCTAGGGCATAACACATGGTAAGAGGGGTAGTGACTTGGTGCAGTGGATGGAGCACCAGCTCTGCAGCCAGGAGGACCTGACCTCAAATCCGGCCTCAGACACTTAACACTTCCTAGCTGTGTGGCCCTGGGGGCAAGTCACTTAATTCCAGTTGCCTTAACAAAAAAATAATAGCAATATATAAGGTTGGAAAGGCAGGCAAGGCCATGCTGTGCAGGGCTTTCAAAATTGAGCAGCAGAGCTTCCATTTGATTTTAAAGAGAGAATCATAGAAGTTTACTGAGGAATGGAGCGATAGGTTTAAGTCTGTAATTTAGGAAAATCAGTTTGGCAGTGATGTGGAATATGGATTGGAGAGGGAAGAGATGAAACTGGGAGACCAGGTAAGAGGCTCTTACAAAATGGAAGCAAGAGGCAATCAGGGTTTGAACCACATGGTGGCTGAGAGCAGAAAAGGAGACGGATGAGAGAGAAATTGTGGAGACAGAAATCAAATCTGTCAAGTGAGTCGTTCCGTGGGAGAGGGAGGAATCAATGCTGTGATTGTAAAGTGGCAGGTCCTTTGCCAGAATTAGGAAATTTGTAAAGCAGCTTGAGTTCCACTTTGGACAGAATGACTGTCCAATATCCAATATGAGACAGAAATAACTATGGGCCCTGTGTTTCAAAGAGTCAGTTAGAGATACAGGATACCTGGAATTTAAGAGAGAGAACAGGGTTGGAAGTAGAGATCTGGGAGTCAGTCATCCACAGAGACATGAAAATTAAACCTTGACAGCTGACAAGACCACTGAATAAAAGAGTATTAAGAGAGAAGAGAAGACAGCAAAGGGTAAAGCTTGTGGGTACACCCAGGGAGGATCTAATATGGATGATGAACTAGCAAAGGAAACTGGGAAGGGATCAGTGAGAAAGAGAACCAAGAGAAAGTCATAGATAATGGGGTGTTTGTAGAAGGTCTGGAACATAGTAGGCATTCATATTTGTACTCTTTATGTCACAAAAAGCCAAAGGGTAATCAGTAATAAGGAAGGGGTCACTGGTGTCCCCCTCTGCTCCTATTTGAGAAGGAAGATGCTTGAGAAAGAGAGAGCAGTTTCATAAAGGAACAATGCTCAAGGGACTTTGGCATGTGCAGACTCGGAGGAGCAAGGGAGGGTGACACTGAATCAGCTACATCCTCACCCCATCCTCTGTAACCCAGGCATTCTCTCCTCCCTGAATGTAATATGGCCTTTTTCCTACTCACCTACTCATCTCAAATGCCTGAGACAGGCAAGTGTCCAGGTTGAGATAGTGCCGGATCATGCGCCGGGCTGCATGACGCTGCCAGTCCAAGGCCCCATAGCTAATATCATCAGTCACACAGACTGGCACCAAGGGGAACTCCTCAAAGACTGGCATCCCAGTGGCCAGCCTCTTCAACTCCCAATTGGACTGTATAGCAATGAGAGTGGGACCCCGGCGTTCTTCCTGTGAGAAAGGTGGTGGGGAGGCAAGAGACAGGTCACCAGTGTGCAAGTACAGTTTGGTGGGACAGTCCAAAGATAGCCATATTCCTGATGAGATCTTACCTTGTAGCCAATTAACAGTCGTTGGATGGCTCTGTAGATAGTCTTCAGGTCAGTCTCGGCTCGCACTTCAAAAATGTGCTTGTCTGGGGGTAGGAGCTCAGCTCCCACCTTCTCCAATAGGAGGCGGTGCTCCGATGAGTACATGGAATTCAGGTTTGGCATCTGGTTACTGCGCACCTGTCCCAATCACATCCCATTCTTGAGTGACACTAGTCTATCATAGGTTCATAAAGGCTGAAGATTTGGAAGCCACTGACACATTAGGGGAATGGGACAGGATGGTAGCAAAATCTTTAGGTGATTCAGACAGAGATCTGATTTTCAAATAGGGGCAGGCTATCTTGAGACCTACTTCCAGGAAGGGCTTTCCTTCACACCTGGAGAGCTAAATGGCGCAAGGATGGTGGGAATGCAAGACAAAGAGCAAAGGCATACACAGAAACATCCGAAAAGCTTCCCCTCTCCCTTATACACTGTGAAATTGAGGAAATGACTAAAAAATAGCAACAGTCAATGTAGGGGAGGTGGGGATTTGTGGGAAGATAGGAACAATTTACTGTGAATTATAATCTGGTAAATCATGTTGGAAAGCAATTTGAAATTACGCAAATTAAGTGAGAAAAAAATGTCCACATATTTTGCCCAAAAGATTCCATTATAGACCTTATGCCCCAAGGAAGCCACTTATGGGAAGACAGTCCCAATATAACTCTAAATATTTATAGCATCATTTTCTGTGATAGCAACAAATTGGAAATAAAGTAGATCCCCACAGACTAGGAAGTGGTATGTGCACATAATGTAATATTAGTCAGAATAAATGATACATGATAAACACAGAGAGGCATGGGAAGATCTACAAGAGCTGATGCAAAGTGAAGCAGGTAAAGCCAAAAAACAACATACACAATGACTTATGATATAAATGGAAATAACCACATACACAAAAATCAAAAGTAAATGTTATAATGTTATAAAGATCAAGCATGATTGAATACTCCCAAACCACTGCTTTTCAGAAGTAGGAGGCCCACAAGTAGTGTACATTTCACATTTTCAACCTTTTTCAATGTACTGATCAGCTGTGTCAATTTTTTCCCTCTTAAACAAATAATATATTTGTGATATATGGCATGGTTCTTTGGGAGGAGGAAGGATACTGGAGAAAACTATGATGATAAAAAAATCAAAAGACCATGAAAACTTACTAGAAAAATAAATACTCTTGTCCCTGAAGAGGCATTTTTTCTCTCCCCCTACTTGGAACCAAACTTGGTCCACTCTGACAATCTACCCTGGTCTTTCTCGGGAGGTTCAGTGTACCAACTACTTACCGTGTCTAAGACAAACACAGAGGCTTTGCGCTGGGAGGGGATGAAGAGCCCAAAAAGCGCCTTGCTGCCCTGAGAGTGGTGATACAGAAAGATGTGCCGGATGCTTCCTGTGGAGCAAGAGTTCACTGAGCCCAGCATTTCACAGATGGAGCACACCAGAGCTAGGGAAGGGGCCAGAGGAGGTCATACCTGGTTCAAGGTAGCTGAACTGCGCCAAGGAACGCATTTCCAAATACTCTAGAGAGAAGGTCTCAGCCTCTCGGCCCGTGAGGTGCTGTACCAACTGCCTACTGACCATACACACGCAGCCTAATTGGATGAGAGCCCGAAGTAGCAACGGCACCTGAAAGGTTGAAGGCACCAAGGGGGCAAGGTGGTCAGAAAGGGCTATGGGAACAGCTCAGTCTGTATGCCTTGGAACCAAAGCAGGACAAGAGACACAAAGGCAGTATATCTAAAAGCAAACAACTCACTCTAAGGAAAAACTCTTTAACTGGAGCTGCCCTAAAGCAGAATGGTGGGCCTCAAGATCTGGTGAGGTCCCCTTCATCCTAAGTTTTCCAATGAGAGAGAAAAGACCTTAAGAAAGGTACATTACTTTTAGTGTAATGCAGTTTTTTTGTTTTTGGTTTTTTTGCTGAGGCAATTAGGGTTAAGTGCCTTGCCCAGGGTCACACAACTAGGAGGTATAAGTATCTGAAGCAAGATTTGAACTCAGGTCCTCCTGACTTCAAGGCTGGTGCTCTATCCATTACACCATCTAGCTGCCCCTGTAATGTAATTCTTAATGTAAAGTAACATACCTTCACTTTTTTAGTTTCTTTTAATGTACCTATGAGAAAAATGAGTAATCCTAAACCCTAAAAGTGCCCAGTAAATGATACAGGCAGTGGGTGCTACCAGGTAAACAGGTCTTACTTGGTCCTCAGTAGTCAGGAAAAACATCCTGGAAATGATGAGATCTGAGCTGACTTTTGAAGGGTATACGAAGGTAGAAAGGAGGGAAGAATACAGGGCAGATAAAGATGGTTTGTGCAGCCAAGAGAACACAAGGACAATGAGTAAACAAGCCTGATGAGACCATGGTATGTATAGCAAATCAGCTATGGAAGAAAGGGAAAGAGAACAGCAAAGAATTTTGATCCTATTTCCATTCACAAGATTTTGGTTTGAGTTATACACATCTTACTTTACAAAGTGCTTTTCTTCCCAAAACATTTATATTAATCCCCATTTTAAAGCTGAATAAACTGAGCTTCAGAGGTAAAAGTAATCTGCACAGCTAGGACTCAGTTCAGAATTCCTGGACTTTTTTGCTACACCATTTTGGCTGTTTCCAAAATTCAAATTCACTCTTGACAAAAACCGCTGAAATTGGTTTAAAAAAAAAAAAGTCCTATCACCTTTGAAGTTAGTTCAGAAATTAAAAATCTAATTTTGGAATAAGAACAGCACTTGTTTACATGGATAAATTCTATTATGTTTGTTTAAACAAATCACTCATACTGCCTTGTATCTAGTCAGACCTTGTCTGTAGAATCCATCTAACTATATGTTAAGCTACCTGAGAGTAAGAATTGTATTTTACACTTTTTTTGGAGTCTCACAACATCGAATACAGGACCTTGTACATAGCTGACATCTGCAGAATGGATGAATGATCTAGATTGGCAAATATAGCTCACATCCCAGATCTTGATGCATTCTGAAGTTAGAATTGTCCAGAGAAATAGTTACCTGGGTCTCATACACGCCCTCAATGTCTGGTGCAGACAAATCAGCATTGATCTCATTGATATGTTCCTGATACATGTCCTCTGGCACTGAATACTCATATAGATTGTAGACCATGTTGGAACGAGGGAGGATTCTGTTCACCTGATAAAAGAATTAATTGTTTTTCCAGAACAGTTCCCAAACTGCTTTTAAAAAAAAAATCAACAGACAAGAGAGCTCAAGGCAGCTCTTCCTGCTCCTTTTAATAAGACTGCAGCAAAGGCCACAGATATAGCAAGAGATAAGGGTTAGAAGACTTGGACTAGAAGTCCAAGCCCTTGGCTTCAAACTCCAGTTGTGCCAGTTAAAACCTTTTAATTTTCTTAAACCTGTTTCCTTGGGAAAGTTGGGCTAAGTGACTTCTAAAGCTGTGCCAATTCTAAATTTATGATCCTAGGGGAAAAGTCAGGTGGAGGCCTTCGAATTAAAGCATGAATGAGTAACAGCACTATCTCATGCACAGCCCTCAATGAGTCCCAAGGGAATGGTGCTATGGAAAAACAAGATGGCAAATACTCTGCTCCTCCCACTCCCACCTCTGACCTCTGATTCTTATTTAATTCAAGGTGTGCTTGAGCTTCTCCTGGGTCTTCTTCCCTATTCCCCTAGGCTCTTCCCTTCTTTGCAACCTCATGTTCCATCCCATTTGACAGCCAGGACAATTGTCTCATGCCCCTTCCCTTCATTCTCTGTGCCATGCTCATGTCAGTTTCCCTCCTAAAAGGTCTTTCTTGCAGCTCTTGCTTTTCAGAATCCTGCTCCTTCAAGTCCCACCACTCAATCTACTTTGATTTGCATCATTCTGAGTGAACTATCCCATCTCAGAGCTCTCATTCTCTGTACTATATATTTGAAAATTTCATTCAGTAAAACAAGTATTTTGTATTTATATCTAGGCTCTCTATTGAACTGGCTGGGATTTTGAAAGCAAGGGCTCCCTTACTTAGGTCTCCCACAGTAGATTACAGTCCTCAGCAAACATGTATCTGATGAAGTAAATGAGCACAACTGGCTGGGGAACTCAAGATGAGACAGTGCCTGAATGGCCAAGTATAATTCTAATAATGACTGATTCCACAGTACTTTAAGCTTTAAAAATTACTTTTGTCATAACCATCTTGTGAAGAGATGTGAGACAGGTATTCCCTCTATTTTACACATGTGAAAACAGAGGCTTAGAGAAAGTAAGGGGCTTAGCCATGTCCATGCTATTAGGAGCTAAGACTCACACTCCAGTCTTTTACCTCTGAATCCAATGCTCCTGCCACCAGAGCAATACTGTCAGGCTCAAAAACAAGGACTAGTAAACCACAGAAAAAGAGCTCTGAGGACCACAAAGTGACAACTTTAAAATGTAACCGAATCTGTATTTTACTGTATTTTTATTTGGTTAAATATTTCTCAGTTACATTTTAAATTGGATTTGTGCTGCACTCAGGAGTATTTGGGCCTTGACACCATCCTGGCAACAATATGCTAAGACATCATGAGATGTTTCTCCTTCCTCACCCTGAGAGGGTAGCATGGGAGAGGGGCCAATTCAATTTTGGAATAAGACAGGCTTTCTTGGAGGATCAGAGTGAGGAAAACCAAGAAAGGAAGACCAAGCAAAATACCAAAATGCATCTACTTGCTGATCTCACTAGCCCCTCCAATGCTTCAGGACCATCATGTTATGGGGGGTTGTCTCTGGCACCTTACGGAAAGAAGGTCCATCTTCCTCCTTAGGCACTCGTTGGTTCACATAAAACACACGGGGGATATTCAGCTTGATACAGTGCAGATCATTGCCAATGACAGCCCAAAGTCTGAACAGGCCAGGTTGGGTGGTCTCACTGATCTGCAAGGAGAACACAAAGCTTAGTGCAGTAACAGTCCTGACCTGTAGCATGCTTCATTTTGCTCAAATCCTGAGGATGCCACTGCCAAAGACAAACTCCAGAATACAGCCCAGAGGACCATGGGAACTGCTCTTCCAACCAGTCTGGTATGAATGCCAGCTCACACCACTGGGATTTGCCCTTTCTCCTAGCCTGCTCCAAAGAATGACAGTAGATACTGTTACACATTATTGTCATTTGGGGGACAATCAAAGTAACTGCTGCACTAACTCAGCTAAACCTGAAACCTAATTCCTGCCTTTCTCCTCCTCATTCCATCCTGATGCAGACTGTGGGCAACAATTAGCTTCTGGGTCTCCACCCTCCCAGGGCCTCATTTCTCTGAAGCTGGATCTAGTAGATTCTCGATTTTACTGCAAAAGTATGATTTGCTTCTTCTCCCCATCTAGAAAATTCCTCTTCCACACCTGCACGATCTGCCAAGGCAGGTCCAGGATGCTGCGAGCTGTCCTCCGCAGGAAGTGCCCTAGTCCTGTGGTTGGGCCATCACGAATGATGCCTGAGCTCAGCCCCCTGTCTCTAGTCTCCACACGCCGTCTCTTCCTGCGTTCTTGGCGCTGACGGGCCTGTAGCTCCCACTTCTTCTTATGGAACGAGAGCCACACGAGCCACTCTTCCTAGAAAGAAAGGGTGAAAGGGTCCGTGTGGGCAGTAGGGGAAAAAGCCAACAGCATTTACAGAAACAGGGACAGCACCCATACCCTCTGGACATCTTGCAAGAGGGTCTCCCTTTGGATGTGCTCTAAGAGCCAGGTTCTACTAAGAGGCCTACAGGCTTCCAGATCAGAGATCAGAGGACACAGCAGGTCCCTTTGGGGAGTTCTGAGTCGGAGAAGTTTCAGCCTCTGATGATGAGGGCTTTGTGTTGATCTCTTTGCTGCTTTACCTTGGTTGTACCAAGGGATGGTGGCTGTCCCAAAATTTCTCGCCAGGACTGAGTCAACTCCAAATTCTGGGACTCTTCTTGGCTCTCTACAGGGACTCTCTTCCTTTTGGTGGCAATCGGGACTGCTGGCTGCAACGGCTTGGAGACACCGAGGTCCTCCATGTCCATTATCCCATGTCCCTGGCTACCCTCTGGATGCTGATTGACAGTGACCTAGAAGCAAGAAGCCCAAGAATCTAGGACTATGGCAGTAGTATAACTCACACCTCATACCACCAAGTTTCCGATATCTGGTTGTTGTTAAGTACCATTCCCTTACCATATTAGTTAGGGACTATCAGAGTGTGTTTTCAAAATGATGATGTCCTGACTGACAGACCACATGACATGTCTAAGCTGATGATCAGGAGGTATGAAAGAAGGGATATTGAGGCAAAAGAAAGCTATTTAAAAAAAAAAAAAAAGGAAGCAGAATATTTGTTTCCCACCAAAAAGAGAAAGACAAAAAGACTTGTCTCTAATGATAAGAATGAAAGTAAACAGAAAATACTTAGAATAAGAAGCATTTGGGGTCAGCTAAGTGGTGTGGTAGATAGAAAGTCAGGAGGACCTGAATTCAAATCTGACCTCAAGACACTTAACACTTCCTAGCTGTGTGACCCTGGAAGAGGGAGGGAGGGGAGGGAGGGAGGGAAGGAGGCAGGGAAGGAAGGGGGGAAAGGAGAGGAAGGAAAAGAAATATTGAGAAAAAAATTTTTTTTTAAAAAAAAAAAGCATTCACTGAAGAAAATTTTTTTCAGAGGAAAAGAATCCAAGGAAATGAGATTTGCAAGAGATACTGGGAGGAATCCAGAAAGGACTGAAATATAGGATCATGGTTAAGCAGCTGCAGAGAGGACAGTTTTAACTAAAAAGCAAGAGGTGATGCTTTTAAGTCTAACAGGTGAGGAGAATGTGTTCCCTGGGGCTGGGATGAAGAAGGAGCTGGCCAGGCTGGGAGTGCCACCATAAAGCCTCATCATGAAGTAAGGCATGTCAAGCAGGTTTGAACGCCAATGCTGCATACCTATGTTGTTGTGAGCTCTGTCTCTTGCATCCTCAAGATAGACACTCCTTTGACAGCATGTCCCTTATCCATCCTCAGCGAGGTCCTTCTTACCTGTCTTTTGCCCTCGTGGATAAAAAGCTCACTGATCTTCTTCTGCTTATATATGTCATGCTTCTCCATCAGCTTCTTGTGTAGCCAATCAGGGTGTCGGACACGTGGCACTGGGTTCTTCACCTAGAGAAAACAGCATTCAGATCAGAAAACAGAATTCAGATTCAGGACAAGGTGTTTCTCCAGCTCTCGGGCTGCTCAGGGCCTTGTTCTTGTGGCTCTCAATCTACCTGCTGCAGGGCTGCAGGGATGGTGATGATCTTCTGGATGGCACTCCCAAGTCTTTCAATGTAGTAATCCCAGTCCAGGATCTATTTATGAATATGATTCAGAAAAACACAATCAGAGGAGCAAAAGGCCCGGGAAACAGAAAGCACATGTCAGAGAACAGGTTCAAGTTGGCTGTCCCCTGTACTGGTCTTTTCTACACCAGCATCAAGCTCTCCCATTGCTCTAGCCACATGTCACTTTTAGCCACTAAGGTAATTCTAGAGTTCTGTGACTGCAGGAACTCACTGAGAGTCACAAAAGAAAAGCCAAGGAGGTAGGGTGTCCAGGGGAAGGAGCGCTGGCTTTGGTTTCTGAGTACCCAGTGGTTCAAATCTCATCTCTGCTTCCACCTAGCTGTATGACCACAGGCAGATCACTTAAACCTGTCTGAGCCTCAGTTTTCTCATCTGTAAATGGAGAGGGCTAGACAAAGTGACCCACGAAGTCCCTTCTAAATCCGTAAGCCTTTGGGTCAGGCATCATCCTGATGAATTCTGGATATTCTCATCTGCCAGGCTTCCCCTCCTGAGGTGTTGAGCATAGAAAAGTCTTATGACTTACTGTCCGAATGTCAAAGTCTTGCAGGGAAGAGCTCTTGAGCCATTTCCGGAGGAAGTGTTTTCTTACTGTGGGTTCTGCTTGGAAAATAGCAAGTGGGATGGCCCTAGATGACACAGCAACGTCCATGTTATTCGCCAAAGGGACCCAGCACCTCCTCTACCCCATTATCCAGGCCAGAATGTGCTCTTCCTATTAATCGTCCCTGACAAATCCCATTGCTTGGCCTGTAAAATGTTTGTAATCCAATCACAGATATCCCAGAGAGATTCAGTTAATGCTCAATCTTGTTCGATCGTAATGTACACATCTTTTCTTAACCTTCTGACTCCGTCTTTCTCACTGCATCACCACCACCTGGGCTTCTTGTAATAATTACCTCTCTGTGACTGGAGACCCTTCAGGTTTTCGGGAAATGATGAAGCGACAGCTGAGCCCGGCATCCTTCACCATCTGATCTCCCAAGAACTCGGCCAGCCTCTTGGCTGTACTGATGGATGTGGACTTTTGCTCTCCATAGTCTTCCAGTTTCCGAGACATGGAGCGGTTTTCAGAGATCA
This sequence comes from Myrmecobius fasciatus, assembly GCA_023553655.1. Taxonomy (NCBI): domain Eukaryota; kingdom Metazoa; phylum Chordata; class Mammalia; order Dasyuromorphia; family Myrmecobiidae; genus Myrmecobius; species Myrmecobius fasciatus. Next base: position 35,701 of record JAJPUD010009585.1, read on the forward strand.
GCTCAAACAGTTCTGAGTCTGGCATGTTGGCCGCCTAGGGAGGAGAGTCCACAAACCATTTCTAGGGATATGCTAACAGTACGGAAGCCTAACACCATTTCCCCTTAGACTGTCCCTCATGGAATTTTCCATTTCAGAATCTCTATAGTCTGAATATACTTACAGCAGAAAATGATAAAAAATATACTGGACTGGGGGTTGAGAGAATAGAAGTTCTCTTCCTGGACCTGTCACTTGTCTCTTGATTTTTCACCTATCATTTAATCTTTTATCATTATTTTCAGTCACTTCAACTGTGTTGACTCTCCGTGATCCCATTTGGGGTTTTCTTAGCACAGATACTGGAATAGTTGGCAATGTGCTTCTCTGGCTCACTTTAGAGATGAGGGAACTGAGGCAAACAGAGTTAAGTGACTTGCCCAGGGTCACAAAGCTAGGAAATATCTGAGCCCAGATTTGAACGCAGGTGTTCCTAACTTCAGGCCCAGAATTCTATCTACTTGCACCAAGCTGCCCCATTACTTTCTGCATTTGTTAAAAAGGAGAGGGATAGGAATTAGAATTAATGATCTTAAAGGTCTCTATTCTATGATTCTCTAAAGTAGCTGAGGGAGATTTCAGAAAAACATTAATGAGGAAAACTTCCTTTGGTCAGAATTCACTAAGCCTTAGGGTTTATCTGCCAGTGTTGATCTGGCTCTTTTTGGTTACTTATACCTGTCTCCCACAGAAACTCACACAATAAGCAGTACAAAATTAGGGAATGATGGGTAGAATGTGACTCCAAAGATCTGGGCTGGAGACCTAACTCTGACACTTTTAGCTCTGTGATCTTGCCAAGACCATTTATCTTCCTCACCTTGAACTTCCTCATCAGTAACATGAAGATAATACTTTTTCTTCCCTAGCTCCCTGACCCACTATAAGGATCAAATGAGATCAACCAACAAGCAAGCACTAGGTGCCTACTATGCACTGTGCTAGGCACTGAGATTACAAAAGTAAAAACAAAACAGCCCTGCTCTCAAAGAAAGCATTTTGTCAGGGGAAACAGCATATATACTTGTAAGGTTATACAAAAATAATAAAGTATGAACAAAGTAAGTAAAAGATAATTTTTAGTGGGCATTTGGCAACCGGAGGGATAGGAAATGCCTCGTGTAAGAGATGATGTTTAAGGGGAGCTTTGAAAACTTTAAAAAAAAAAAAAAAAAAGAAAGATGCTAGAAAATGCAACTGATTGAGCACTTATCAGGAAATCCAAGAAAAAAAAATCGCAGTATGATATTTTTCTAGAAGATAGTCAGAAATATCTTTAAACACTAGAGACAAAGTCTAGCCAGGAATGGTTGTACTAAACATTCTAGAACAGGAAGAGACTGTATGCCAGGGCAAGACCCAAATCAAAGAGGAGTTCAAAAACTGCACAGGGTACAGAGATACAGACAAAACAATGCAGGATACAGACCAGTTGCTGACTCCCCAGTTCCAGAGGAAACCAAGAAGAAAATGTGTACCTAAAGATAGCACTCTAGGTTCTAGGCTATGTATCAAGCACAGCACAAGTTCAGAAACAAGAAGCAGCTATATGGCTTAGACCCCAGAAGCAAAGCAGGATCTTAGTTCTAGCTTCCATCCTAATCTAAAGTCTACAGCAAGATAACTAGGGACAGAATCTTAGAATAAAGGGAAACTTCTAGTTCTGTTACTGAATCAACACAGCTTCCATGCTGGAGAAGAGTAGGAGAATCCAAAAGCAATCTACTAGAACTCCAGACAGGGTAAGCCCATAGGCATATTGTTCAGACCCAAACCCAGATCATGAATTTTTAGAATTCAGACCCTGAAGTAGAGGGAAGGGGGAAGAGGGAAAGCATGATGCATCAAATTTTGCCCTGGATCAGACCACTTCAAAAATTACAAAAGTTTGCGGGTTCCTAGTCTGGTGTTTCTGAGATTCTTTAATCATACAATACTCTCTTAAGAAAGCAGCAGTCACAGCAGCCCAAACATTACCTCCAGAAGTGTGTGGTGGCTGGCCCTAAGAACTAGTCTGGAGTCAGGAAGTAGGCTGAAAGAACAAGCAAGCAAAATAAAGAATCCTATCATTAAAAGCTGTGGTGATGATAGGTATGCTCAAGACATAAACCTAAAAACAAATGACTCCAAAATATGTACAAGTATCAGAAAAATTTATACCTTAGGCACAAATTCAAATAATTCCTAGAAGCAA
>JAJPUD010009585.1:37943-64759 GCA_023553655.1 Myrmecobius fasciatus
GAAAAATTTATACCTTAGGCACAAATTCAAATAATTCCTAGAAGCAAACATGAGTTTAAAAAAAAAGAAAAAAAAAGTTGTTTTGTTTTTTTTTAATAAGTGTCAAAAATATTTTTATAACACTGGAAGAAAAAATTATAAAAGAGATGGGGACTAAGAAAAAAATAATTGAAAGGTAATAAATAGATTGTCACAAGAGACAGAAAACCTTATCCATGCAATAAATTCCTGGAAAATTAGAATGGACCAAACAGATGATAATGACTTAAGGAAATTTCAAGATATATCAAAAACAAAGTTAAAAGACTGAAAAAAAGAAGCAAATTTAAGGTGATTCAAAGCAAAAACAACTGATCTGGAAAAGAGAACAAGGAAAGATAATTTAAGAATCATTGTACCTGAAAGCTATGACCCAAAAGTTAATCTGACCCTCATATTTCAAGAATTGCCTAGATATTTTAGAATCAGAGAGCAAAGGAGAAGATCACAGAGAGGATTACATATAACTTAGTAGGTACCACAAGAAAGGAACAAAGGGTTTGAATGCAATATTCTGGAAGGCAAAGAGGGGAAAAGAAAGAAGAGGAGAAGGGGAAAGGGGAGATTAACAACCAAAAATAACTTACCCAATAAAATTGAATATAATGAGAAGATAGGACTCATGAGAAAAAATCCTGATGTTGGGAAAGATTAAAGCAAAAGGAAAAGGGGACGGCTGAGGATGAGTGTCATGGATAAACAGTGTCACGGAAAGAACAAACATGAGCTTAGATAGACTTTATGAGATAGTGAGAAGGTTTTGGAGTGCTGTGGTTCATGAGATCACAAAGAGTCAGACATGACTAAACACAAAACTGAATGTATTGTAGAGGAGAAATATAAACCTTAATGAATGAGACAGAGGACTTCTAAGCATTTCTAATGAAAAGATTCGAATTGTACTAAAACTAAAAAAATAACAATAATTCTTTAATTATTGAAGAAAACTAATGAAACATCTTCCTCCTCTCAACAGGAAAATTTGTGAATAAGTTCTGTGGGAAAATGTCATACAAATTGTTTTTAAAATGCAAGAAATGAGGGATTCTAAGGAGCAGAGGCAAGGAGGCAATACATTTCAGGTATGGAGGACTGCAATGTCACATGGGAGAAACATCAAAGTGAGCCCATTTAGCTAGGCTTTGCAGAATCCCAGCCTGCAAACACCACAATGAGGATGCCAACAAATCCACCTCAGAGCTGATCAGGAAGGCCCTCTACAATATCTCAGCAGGTGGTCATGAAGCCACTGGGTGAGGACGTGCAGTGAGGGGAAGCCTCCAGCCCTTCTGGCATCCTGTTCAACTTTTGGACATTAGGAAGATCGTCTTTGCAACTTGAACCTGATTCTCTGTAACAGTGTTCCTAGTTCAGTGCCGTAGGAGTCTAATCCTTCTTCCACATGATTCCTTTCAAATATGAGAAGAAAGCCATCCTGATTCACATTAAGATAATGCATATAAAGTACATTTACTGTAAATGCACAGTGCACCCTAGTACTACCACATGTAAAAATAGTGCACACCGGAGGGCAATACGTACCCTGCTGTAGAGCACATCTAGCCAATAATCTGCTACTTTGGCAACAGACCCATAGACCTCCTCCAAGGTGCTGCCCTTTAGGAATGCTTCAAACACTGATGACTGGAAGATCTTAATCAGTTGTAGTTCTCCACGCCGTTTGACCTCAAAGCCCTTTAGCTCAGCCAGGGAGCCATCTTCATTGAACACAGCATATCTACAACAGAGGGTAGGAAATCAGTTAGTGGACATGTCCTTTACCCTTTCCTTCTGTTTGCAGGTAGGTTGCCATGCCCCTGATGCCCCTCCACATCCAGCCTGGATATTCTTGAACCAAGAACTGTTCTGTCCCCAAAGGACTACTCTCACAGGCATACAGGCAGTTTAAAAATACCATAACCACACTCTGTACCATAACCATTGAGGAGAGTCCTTTCAGTGCCTCATTCTGGGATGGAGTGAGATCTGAATTCTCAAAGGCTATGGGTTCTACCATGCCCTATCAAGCTAAATAAAGAGCATAGCATTGGCTACTGTTGAAGGACGGGCTCCATTAAGCTCAAAGAAGCTCCTTCCTGATTTGGCTGCAAGGCACGAGATATTTTGGAAACAGCAGTTCTCAAAGCCCATCTGCCAAGTGAGTTAACAAAAGAAAGGAACTTCAAAACAAGAAGCAAAAATTCCTCCAAGAAATTATTCTCCACGTTCGAAGTCTTTGGCCATTCCTTTAGAAATTGGCAGAACTTCCTACTCTTTGTATCATAAGTACTCTTTGTACTTATGGAAGTGACGGGTTGTCAACCTTCAGTTGGTCTACACATGCTAAACCCAATTTCCACAGGCAATATTCTCTAACTAGGAAGTCTTCTACCTTTTCTTCAGTTTCTTCCCCTCCTCTTTGGAAGCTGGAAGAATCATTGCGAGGTATGGACCATCCACTTCAAAGAAGATGCTGTTTTCTGAGCGGGTGATGTAAGTGAGGGAAGAGGGCTCAGTGAGCTCTTGATACTGATCATTTGTGAAGCCTTCCTGCAGGTAAAAAGACAAAAATCTCTCATTCTACAGAGCTAGGGACTCCAGAGCTCTAAGTAGTACCCAAGTGGAAAGGGAATTACAAATTCTCTCACAGTCAATTCATTAGAATAAATCAGACAAGGACATCATCTCTCCAAGCCCTTCCCTTCCCTTCCCTTCATCTATCAGAATCCATCCTGAACTCAAGAAAGAGTTTTCACTTCCTTAATCTTCAAGTCAGCTCTCTTTGTAATACATATAAACACTAAGGCTGCTCAGTCTTTCTGTGAGAAAGAACAACTTTTTATTTCTCAAAAGCTGCAGAATAAAGGGGATGAGGTTAAAATGTATATGTTAATGCTATACAAGTCAGAGGATAGTGCTAGATGTACTCCACTGTTCTTGAGAATCCAAGCTAACTGTGAAAAGGAGAGCACAGCAGAGAAAGGACTGTGGAGACAGTAACTTGGAGAGCTCCAAGAGAAGGGGTGTAGGTTGGCCAGGAGAAATTTATTTCCTAATTGGAGAAACAACATGCTCAAAATCAGAAAAACATTAACACAGAGATAAGTTGGTATTCTGCATCAGTTTAAGAGATGTTATTACAGTTCTATGGGTGGTTTGGTCAGATTCAATCAGGATATCTTTCTAATATCTCCAAGGTTAGATCTCCACAATATAACTTCATTATTTTGTTTGAAGTAAAATAGAATTTGTCAAATTCAAAACTGAAATGAAAATATATTCTAATTCTAAATACACAAAAAGCCCCTGCTTTTAGAAACCCTATTGTAAAGAGGATCACATAATCCCACAGGAAATAAGCAAATAAATCATCCTTGATATAAGAACAGAGATGTGACATTTATAAACTTTTAATCATTTTAAGTAGAATAATGATACTCTGTGGGGACTGCACAATTGGTCACATAAAGCTCCCTAATGGTATTAAGCATACATATATATATATATATATATATAATACATTAACAGAAGTTCCATCATTTAGCCATATTAGATACTTGGTGCAGTAGTCTATCAAATGCCAGGCCATTCTCTTTCCTTTCTAGGAGTCTGGTGTCCAGACCACAATCCAACTCTCCATGGTCCTACTCTTTTCCCTGGCCTCTCATGTCAAGCTAATCCCCACTCTGTGATACTTCTGCAAACTATCTTCTCCCACCCTTAAGACTGGGCCAAGAGCCAGTGAAAGAAATTACAACCATGCTGATTCAGTACATTACAAATTTGTGTTATTTAATCATGGCTCTCACCACTGCAGGGCAATCCTCCATCATTCCCTGACTTCAGTCATACTCCCTTCTCCAGGGACCATTACAAATCTTCTATCTTAAGTCTTCTATATCAACCCTCTTCAGTCCATCTTAATAGAGCACCTCACTTTAAACAATCAAGGAGTCTGTCTTTGAGGCTCTGCTCCCCTACTTCATACCTCAAAGATCCCCATCATCTTTCTTCATTCCAGTCTTGGATTGACTCTTATAGTCAAGATCAATTCCTCTACTGATGCCCTTGATTCTGAACCTTCCTTTCTCCCCTAGGAATATGTCCTTTATCTTTCATCCTCAGCCTTTCCTTACCTACTGTTTTTTTCCTACTACTTACAGGTCTCCCGATTCTCAAGCTTGATATTACTATGCCATCCCTTCCATTTTGTTGTCACTGGTTCCTTTCATAGTGAAAATCTTATAAAAAGGCTTCATTTTTCAGATATATAGAAAATTTGACTTGTTTTCTCAGTTTTTAAGAATATAAGTCATTTCCCCCATTGATAAATGGTCAAAGAATATGAACAGGCAATTTTCAGAAGTTATCAAAGCTATCTATAGTCATCTAAAAAAATGCTCTAACTCATCACTGATTAGAGAATATAAAATAAAACAACTTTGAAATACCATTTTCAACACCTATTAACTCACACTCAGATTAGCTCATATGACAGAAAAGGAAAATGGCAAATATTGGTGGGAAAATTGGGACAACATTAATGCACGGATGATGGAGCTGATCCAAACATTCTACAGAGCAATTTAGAGCTATGCTCAAAAGACAATCAAACTGTACATACCCTTTGGCCCAACAATACTACTATTAGGTCTATATCCCAAAGAAATTAAAAAGGAAAAGGACCTATATGCACAAAAATGTTTATAGCAGCTTTTTTTTGGTTTTGTTTTTGCTGAGGCAATTGGGGTTAAGTGACTTGCCCATGGTCACACAGCCAGGAAGTGTTAAGTGTCTGAGGCCAGATTTGAATTCAGGTCCTCCTGACTTCAGGGCTGGTGCTCTATCCATTGCACCACCTAGCTGCCCCTAGAGCAGCTTTTTATGATGGCAAAGAATTGAAAATTAAGAGAATTTTCACTATTGGAGAATGTTTGGACAAGTTGTGGTATATAATTTTGATGGAATATTACTGCACTATAAGAAATGACAAGCAGGATGGCTTCAGGAAAACCTGGAAAAACTTATGTAAACTGATGCAAAGTAAAATGAGCAAAATCAGAAAACAATCTACCTCATAACAGAAATATTGTTAATGATCCCGATCAATATAACGATCCAAGACTATTCTAAAATCTTGGAATGAAAAATGCTATTTAGGGGCAGCTAGGTGGCACAGTGGATAGAGCACCAGCCCTGAAGTTAGGAGGACCTGAGTTCAAATCTGGTCTCAGACACTTAACGCTTCCTAGCTGTGTGACCCTGAGCAAGTCACTTAACCCCAATTGCCTCAGTAAAAAGAAAAAAAAAATGCTATTTATCTTAACGAAAGAATTGATTATGAATGCAGATTAAAGCATAACTATCTCACTTTATTTTTCTTGCTTTCTTTTGAAACAGCTAATATGGAAATGTTTTGCATGATCACATTTCTTGCCTTATTAAAAAGGTCAGAGGTGGAAGGGAGGGAGAGAATTTAGAACTCAAAATTTTCTTTAAGTGAATGCTCAAAAGAAAATAATTAAAAAAAAGAAATTTTAGAAAAAATTTATCTTTATTGCTTCCACTTCATGCTCCACTCTTCAACACCACTCCTCAGTATTTTATAATGTGTCTTTCAACTCCCAATACTTTAAGGAACTATTCTATTCCAGATCATCAGTAAATAAATAAATGCTAAATTCAATTGCTTTTCTAAGTCTCCATCTTAATTTGGCCACTGCACCTTTTAACACCATCATCCTGATTTCTGTTTCAGTGGTACTGCCCTCTCTTGATTCTTTTGCTACTTATATTCCTCATCCTATCTCCTTTCCTGGAGACAATCATCCTTCTCCTGCTTCCTAAGTATTAGTGTCTCCAAAGGCTTTATATCTGGGTTTTTGCCCCTTCTTGATATATACTCTTTTCCTTGTTATAAATCAAAAGAGATGATTTTCCCATGGTTCGATTACCATCTCTTTATAGAATACTCCCAAATCTATATATCCAGTAGTAATTACCCTCCTGAACTCTAGTCCCACTTAATTGGACTAGACACAGACTAAATTCGAAGTCTTGTTTAAACATTTCCACCATAATGGTTTTTTTTTCACATTTTAATTCTCAACATGTTTATAATGTTATCTTCCCCTTGAAACCTGCCCTCCTTCTACATTTCCCTATTTCTGTCAAGTGCCACATCATCCTTCTATTTACCTTAGCATCATCTTTGACCCTTCCTTTCCCATGATCCCCATAGCTAATCAATTGCCAAATCTTACTGATTTTACTTCTACAATATCTGTTAAAACCATCTTTTTCTCTCTCCTCACATGTGGCCACTCCTTCAGTTCAGGTACTTATTAAACTATATCCTCAACTAAATGGATATTAAACTATAGCCTAAACTCAATGAGTAAGTCTGAGGAATCAAGGAATATCCTGAGATAGTGCATCTGGGTGACTAGATAGATGCTGATGTTCCAAAGAGAAATAGCAAATGTTGAAATACTATATTGATTGCCCAATCCAGTTCAAACTGTCCAATCGGTAATTTATGCCTATTAAACTAGAAAGCAATGAGGATTGGATCTTTAAAAATAGAACTTACACACATATAACATATGTGTGATGGAAGATACAGTTGACTATTTTCAAAAGATGCATTTATTATTTATTAAAGAAACACTGGAGAATAAGCAAATAAACTACTGCTGCTTCATTGCTCTCTCCATCTCCAGTCTTTATCCCCTACAAACTACCTTTCCCGAAGCTGCCAAAATAATCTCCCCAATATCCTGACTCTCACTCAAAAATCACTATTACAAAATATAATTCCTTCATATAGTATTTAAAGTTCTCCAAAATCAGGCTCAACTTCACTTTCCTAGATATTCTCACAGGCCTCCCCTTTTCAGTCTAATAACATGAATAGTAGTTAACATTTACATAGAATTTAAAAGTTTGCCAAGTGCTTTACCAAATAAGGAAGGAAGAAAGCAGTTATTAAATATCTATCATATGTCAGGCATAGTGATAGGCGTTAGGAGACCAAAATTAAACATTCTCAGGAAAACAACAAGTACATTGATTAGATATACAAAATGCACACAAAGTACAAAATCATTATGGAGGAAAGGACATGAACATCTGGGAGGATCAGGAAAGGTTTCATGTAAAATGTGACGCTTGGACTGACTTTTGAAGGAAATAAGGCAGAGGTGAATTCCAAACATGGAAACTAACCCATAAAATTTGTGGGAAATAGTGTGTATACTTATGTGAAGAACATCAAGAAATCTGGGCTGGCTTCACTGTAAAGTGTAGGAAGGGAATAATTTATATATATATATATATATATAATTTATATAACAAAGTTATAAAGATAGCTTAGGACAAAATCATGAACTATTTTTTAAAATAAATAATTAGCTTCATTTGAATTTATTATTATTGTCCTCATCTCACAGAGAAGAAAACATGCTCAGGATCACACAAGTAGTAAATTGAAAGTGGGATTGATTCTTCTAAATCCAATACTCTCCCCACCACCCCTTCATTCTCCCTGCAGCAAAAATTCCAAAATCATTTCTACTGACACAGTGAAAAGATTTCTGAGGTTGTTTCTGCTTGCCCCTTTTGCCACTAGATGTCATGATTGTTTATTACAGTGTCAAATGTGTCAAAAACTTTTCAAAGCTGTGAAAAGAGAAGTGCAGAATGATGTGGAGTCATGTCAAATGAACTTGACTAAGACTTCTCTAAAAGGACTAAACATTAAGAGCACACGATTTCCAATTTCCTTTTCTTTTTCTCATCTTGCATCTTCTACCTCCTTATGTGTCTTGCTTTCTCTATTTTACTGTTCAGTTGCATTGCTGATGCCTTCTCTGCTTCAATAACCTAATCAAAAATATTTTTCCAAACACTTCATAACTCAACCTCTTCAATGCTGCTGTCTCATCAGCAAAATGGAACTAAAAGCTGTTATGTCTTCTCCATAGCGCTGTTGCAAGGATCAAATGAGATCCTGTGTAAACCACTTCACTGTATTGAAGCACTATTTAAATGACAATTATTCATAAGAATAATTATTAATTGGCTGGGTCGTGACCTTCAAGGATAAAGGAAACACTCATACCCATAAACTCTGGGAAGGGATCCATCTAAACTTCAATGTGATCTTAGATGCACAGGTTGGCAGTTGGAGGGACCTGGGGAGTACAGAATGTTTGTATTGGGAGAGAACTTAGAATTGGAGTCTTAGCTGGGAGCAGTCATAGAGCACATATTATTAAAGTTATGAGACAGTGTTGAATGTGGAGTCAGAGAACCAAGGTTCAGGTCTTAAAACTTTAGATTTCTTTTGCCTAGAAGGAGGCCATTCTTTGCCTCAATTTCTACCTCAATCCCTAAATGGATTCAGCCTCAGTCAGACTGGGGCCTCTTGAAGACCTTAACTTAAAAAGGTCTCCCACTGCAGCCAGAACCATCTCCAGTTCTCCTGATCTATATCTGGCCACTGGACTCAGCTGGCTCTGGAGGGAAAAGTGAGGCAGGTGACTTTGTCCAGTCCTCCCTCAATGAAATGTAATTAACTTGCATGTCATGATCACCTCCCTAATGTCATGGTCTTCTTCAAGAACAAAGGACAAACAACAGCTAATGATATATTCAGGTGAGTTTACTTTCCAACAAACTTATTTCTTCTCCACTACTAACCACATGAGAACGTATGATTTTATTCTAGCTGAGGTTCCACTTTTAATCTCCTTACTCATAGTATGGAGCACTTCCCCAATAATTCAAGATCATCTCATTTGTGTCCTCTCCTCACCTAACAACGAAACACCAGTCAAGTATGATCTTCTATTAATCACTGCTTTCTTTTGTCTCTTCTCCCTATTTCACACACTTGCCACTGATAAACTTGTGCAAAAGAGGAGGTTAGGTTTGCAAATAGGACCATTGTAGTCAATTAAAAGGGTTGCACATGTTTTAACCTATGTCAGATTGCTTGCTGTCTTGGGGAGGGGGAAGGTAAGGGAGAAAGGGAGAAAAATTTGGAACACAAAATTTTACAGAAATGTACATTGATGTGCAAAAGTATTTATAGCAGCCCTTTTTGTAGTGATAAGGAACTGGAAACTGAGTGGATGCCCATCAGTTGGAGAGTGGCTGAATAAGTTATGGTGTATGAATGTTATGGAATATTATTTTTTCTATAAGAAATGATCAGGAGGATGATTTTGGAGAGACCTGGAGAGACTTACATGAACTGATGCTAAGTGAAGTGAGTAGAACCAAGAGAACATTGTACACAGCAACAACAAGATTATGTGATGATCAACTCTGATGGACGAGGCTCTTTTCAACAATGATGTGATTCAGATCAATTCCAACAGACTTGTGATGGAGAGAGCCATCTGCATCCAGAGAGGATGATGGGGACTGAATGTGGATCACAATATAGTATTTTCACCTTTTTTTGTTGTTGTTACTAGCCTGCTTTTTTTTCCCTTTTTAATCTGATTTTTCTTGCACGGCATTATAAATGTGGAAATATATATAGAAGAATTGGACATGTTTAACACATATTGGATTACTTGCCATCTAGGGGAGGAGGTGGAGGAAGGGAGGGAGAAAAATTTGAAACACAAGATTTTGCAAGATGAATGTTGAAAACTATCTTTGCATGTGTTTTGAAAATCAAAAATTGTTAAAAAAAAATGTATGCTGAAAATTATCTTTATATATGTATTTGAAAAAATAAAATACTATAGGATCACTATAATGTCAGAAGATGAAAAAGAACATCTGTTTGAATGACTATCTGCACACATTTTCCACTTGTGTGACATATATATACATACATATGTGTTTGATATGTGCATTATGTGTATATGTTCCATAAAGATGAATGGAGATGAGGAACAAGGCAGGCAACAATGACAATTAGGAAAAACAATCCCACTAAGTTAATTAAAAGTTAAGAAAAAAGCTAATAATCCTGACTCACCTTCACCATGATATTTAACATAGCTCCAGGATAGGAGATGGTCACCTTGGGCTTCTTTGCATTGGTTGACTTGATGACAAAATTTTCTGGAAAGCTGTTTGGTAGGACACACCAGATTCCATCTGTGTCAAGCTCCAGAGGTCTCCTGTAATGGAATGTAGATACAAAGTCACATGTACAATGTTGGAGGGCATATCTGAAAGTCTGGAAGCCACCCTGGTGAGGATGGTCATGTACATAGGCCAGGTGCTGATGTATCAACATCTATGTCTAGTCAAAAATGGATCAGTGAAACTTTTAAGGATGGATGGTAGATGTGCCCTTTTTGGCATTCTATCCTAACCAGCAATCCTGGTTTCAATATCCTCCTGTATGTGCTTATCATTATGAACATTGATATTCTATTCTCTCTATGTCAATATCCTGTGTATCAAAGAATCACTGACTTAGCAGAGGCCTTAATGACTTTCTAGTTCACCTACTATATGCCCACCAGTTAGAGAATGGCTGAATAAGTTACGGTATATGAATGTTATGGAATTATTATCGTTCTTTAAGAAACGATCAGCAGAATGATTTTAGGTCTGGAGAGACTTACATGAACTGATGCTGAGTGAAGTGAATAGAACCAAGAGATCACCATACACAGCAACAAGATTATGTGATGATCAAATCTGATGGACTTGGCACTTTTCAACAGTGAAGTGATTCAGGCCAAATCCAATAGACTTCTACCCACTATAAATACCTGACGAGGTGTGTCAAGGGATTGTGAGATGAAGAGATTGAGGAAAGAGGAAGCTCACCTTGATGGTCTTAACTTGTTTGGTGAAGAAGCAAGGTCCTCAGGTGGGGAGGGGGGAGGAAGGGAAGAAAGCACAAGGATCTTGAAGAGGAAAGAGAAAATTTGGAATAGCTTCTCTATGCGGTGAGACAAGGTATCACTTAGGGAGGAATAAAAGGACTGCCTTGCTTCATTGAGGTCCCAGTTGGAAATTGGAACATGAATCTTTAATATACCTTGTCTCTATTGTCCCCTCAAACCTTATAGTTCCCATCTCTTTCCCAAATTTGAAAAATCTATCTTGCTAACTATATCTCCTCCCCACTCTTTGCTCAATCATTTACAATCTGGCTTTCAACTTCATCAGTCAGATGAAACTACTGTTTGAAGTTACCTTAATTACAATTAAGATTTCTCATTCCCAAAATTTGTTGGTCTTTATTCAGACCTCATCCTTCGCAATCAATCTGCTGTATTTGACACTGTTGGACACCTTCCCCTCTGTCTGCCTCAGTTTTCTCAAATGCAAAATGTGAGGTTGTGAGATAATATTTGTAGAGTGTTTAGCACTTAGCACTATGGTTACCTGATAAATGCTTGCTCCCTTCCCTCCTTCTCTGTTCCTCTTTGAACCCTCTCTTCTCTGAATTTTCATGTCACTACTGTCTTCTGGTCTGCCCTTTACTGTCTCACCATTTCCTCTTGGATTCCTTTGACTCTAACAACCCCTAACATAAGTTATGAGGACCAAAAGTATTCCCCAAGGCTCTATCTTAAGCCCTCTTTTCATCCTCTAGACAGACTTCATTAACTCCTATGGATTTAGCCATAATCTCTATGCATATCTAAATCCCCAGCCCCAATCACTTTCCTAAACTCCCATTCTGGATCCCCAAATGCCTATTGGGCATTTCACCCTGGATGTCTCAGAAGACACCTTAAACTCAACATGTCTAAAACTGAACTGATTCTCCTTCCCCATGATTTCTTCCATCTTTTCAACTTTCTTCTTTCTGCCAAAGGTACCAAGATCTTTCTGGTGTCTATCGTTTGAAATTTTGGAATCACTCCAGTCTCTTCAATCTTCATCACTCACAGAGCCAATCAGTTGCCAAATCTTGCACAATAGCTCTCACCCAGATTATTCCAATTGACTCCCTACTTCAGTCCACCCCACTTCACCCACCAAACAACTGCCAAAGTAATTTTCCATGGATACAGATTTGACCATAGGAGCCCCAACTCAGTAACTCCTATAACCTCTGGATCAAATGTAAACTACTTTGCTTGCTTGCAAAGCCTCATATGCCTTGCTCCAATCCATCCTTTCAGCTTCCTTGGACCTTATTCTCCTCTCCTCCACCCTCTGAAAAATAGCCACATTGATCATTCTCTGTTTCTTACTCATAAAGTTCCAAGTCTCCTTTGCACCGACTGTCTCCAATGCTTGAACTACCCTCCCTCCTTGCCCTTCTCTCTTTAATGCATCATCTCCCATATTTTCTCCATGAAGCCTTGCCTGAGTCTCCCAACTGTCAGGGCAAACTACCTTCTCTTTAACTGCTCTCTCTATATATTCATATGTATTAAGTTTATGTTGATGCTGCATATACTTGCATATGTACTTGTCTCTGCCATCAGAATGTAAGCTTATTCTTTGTAGAGCCAACTGGTAGTGCAATAGAGAACTAGGCCTAGGCAGGAAGACCTGAGTTCAAATCCAACTGCCTCACTAATGCTAAGTGAAATAAGCAGAACCAGGAATACATCCCACACAGTAACAGCAAGAATGTGCAAAGATCAACTATGACAAACTTGGTTCTTCTCAGGGACTCAAGTGATCCAAAGCAATCCCAATAGACTTTGGACAGAAAATGTCATCTGCATCCAGAAAAAAGAACTAAGGAGACTGAATGTAAATCAACACATGCTATGTTCACTTCTTTTTTCTGTTGTTTCCCCATTCCCTCTCCCCCCACCTCTTTTTGTGGTTTTTCCCTTTTGTTCTGATTTTTTTTTCTCCCTGCATGATTCATAAAGAAATGTGTGTTAAAAATAATTAATATACATATAACAAAAAACCCCCAATTTATTAAAAAAATTTTGCCTCAGTTTTGGGGTAACATAAAATGGGGATAATAATAAGTACCAACCTCCTAGGTGTTGTGAGAATCAAGCAAGGTAAAAATGTCAAGTATTTAGCACAATATCTGTAGTAGGTGCTATAGCTTATTCCCTTCCCTCTTGCCTCCTAGAGATTGTTTCATTCTTTGTCCTTGTATTCCTGGTACCTAGCACAGTGCTTGGCATACAGTAGGCATTTAACAAATACTTAATGGAGTCACTGCCTGGTCATCCATCTCGGCTTGAAGACTTCTAAGAAGGGGAAATTCACCATTTTCCAGTTGATTCCACTATGGCATAGTCCTAATTGTCAGGAAAGTTCTCACATCTAGCCTAAAGTGTCTTTGCAACTTCTATCTATTGTCCGGGGGCAGCTAGGTGGTGCAGTGGATACAGCACCAGACTTGAAGTCAGGAGGACCTGAGTTTAAATCTGGTCTCAGACACTTAATCTGGTCTCAGACCTAGCTGTGTGACGCTGGGCAAGTCACTTAACCCTAATTGCCTCAGCAAAAAAATAATAAATTAAAATAAAAAAATAAAAAAAAAGATTGTCTGAATGTCCCAAAAGCTAACAAACTCAGGTTGCATTAAAAGAAGTCTTGTTTCCAGATCCAAGGTGGTAATAGCCCATCTGTTCCAGGGTATAACTGGAACACTGTGTCTAGATACAGTTGTTACATTCAGTGAAGATGTTTCCAAAGTGGAGGAATCCAGGACAACCAGGAGGACAGGGGAAGGAAGGCCAGAAAAGTAGCTGAAAACTGTACTATTAAGGGGGGAAGCTAGTCTAGAGAAAAAACTTGGGGCCAGAGAAAGAACAAGCAAGTTATCTTTAGATGTCTGAAGAACTTTCTTGCACAAGAGTGATGAGACCAAACCAACACTAGTAACCATACGTTACAGGAGTTCAGGCTTAACATAAAGAGCTTCCTAATATAAGAAAACTCATTGAAGGTACTTGAACTGAGCTGAGGATCTTGTATGAGGGATTTTGAATCAAGTTTGGCACATGACCATTCGTGACCTTTCAGGACTCCTTCAATTCTAAGACTTGTATACAATTCAGGAACATTCTATGATTCTTTATAATGAGCCTTACAATGTCAAAGTACATAGGAGCTTCCCATACTGTCATTCTAAGGCCTTCTGGTGTCCTGTTTTCCCTCACATTGCCCAAAATGACTGGTCCATGGAATCTACGTTCAGCACTTACCCGATCTGTTCGATCAGCTCCCGCGCCTGCGTGATGATATTAGCTCCCGTGAAACAGACAATTCCTGCCATCTCCATGGAATACCATCGAGCCCTGTTAAGTGGACAGCCCAGCAGTGAGGTCATGGAGCAGGAGGACCATCTCTGCTAGAGGGCTGGCCCTAGGAGTAGTCAAAGGAGGTTTAAAAAAAAAAATCTGGGGGGGAAAAAAACAAACCAAACTACTAATCTCTTAGTATTGAGCAGAAAAGATAAGACTCATGATCCTAAGGGATAATGACCACTCCTCTCATTAGATTCACTTTTGTCTCTGAAGTTATTTTTAAAAAAAACTCTTAAGGCAAAGAAAGGAGCAGATTCTTTGAAGTCTCTACACAGAGACAAGTGTCTAGAAAAAAGACGCCCTTTTCTCCTTGTTTTCCTGTGGATGTTGGATATGTCCCAAACTAGCATCTTGTACCTCACAGATATTACAAGATTATCAGCTGTAAATCAGGAGAAAGGGGAAAGATATGGATAATGAAGATAAGGATAGCTGTATCTACATACCCTTTGCGCATCACATAGCCATAGAAAGAGTTGAGGATACACTTGTGAGCCAGCTGCAAGGAATCATACAAGATCTCCATGTTCTTACATCGCTTGACTTCAGCAGCATCTCCCATCTCCATGGCAGCAGACAGCTTCTTCTTCCATACCTGAGTCAAGCACAGAGAAAAGTCATCCCTGAAAGCTCAATGAATCCTAAATTCTCCTTACCGATTATCTTAAATACATAAAAAGTAGAAGTACTCAACCTTAAAACTTCAATATCAGATCTGGTACATCAGTACCTCTAGATAATAATAATAATAATAACAATGATGATGAAGATGATGATAAAGCTAAAATTTAATCAGCATCCATTATGTGCCTGACACTGTTAAGTACTTTACAAATATTACTGTATTTAATCACCACAACTATCCTGGGAGGTAAGTGTTATTATTATCCCCATGATTACATATGAGGAAACTGAGGGCAAACAGAAGATAAGTGAATGAAACTGTCTCTCTCTAAAGATAATAGGAGAGGGGCAGCTAGGTGACACAGTGGATAGAGCATTAGCCCTGAAGTCAGGACCTGAGTTCAAATCTGGCTGCAGACACTTAACACTTCCTAGCTGTGTGATCCTGGGCAAGTCACTTACCCCCAATTGCCTCAGCAAAAAAATAAATAAATAAAGATAATAGGAGATCAGAAACATTCAGCCACAAAAGCCTCCACTGAGACAGGTTCATATCATACCCTTAATTGGGTCTTCACTTCTCAAAGCCCAAGGAATTGAAAGTCACTGTCCATTTGAGTGTGGACCAAGAGAAGAAACTCAGGATGGGTCTTTCAGGACTGAAGGAGGCCACTCAGGGAGGAAAACCAGCCAAAAGTTTTTCAGATCAGAAAGGGAAGTTCGTAGATGGGACTCAGATGAGGTCTCTCCCAGCCCCCACAACACTTCCAAGCATGACTTCTTTACCTTATGGAGTCCTTTGAACTCGTACCGTCGGTCTCGGAAAGCTCGAACAGTGTCTACATAGAAGGAGTTTTCCCGCTGGCAGATGGTGGTGAGACGTTCTTCTACTTTGGTGATGTGAATCTTCTTGTAAGCTTTCCGGCAGTAATCTGTACCACAACGGAGACAAAGGATTCCCAATGAAAGGACTTGTGGATCCCTGGATCATCAAACCTGATGGTGAGAAGGGGCTGTCGGGTCCTCGCTGTGTCTGAATGGGATTCTCCCAAAAGATTTAGACAACTGGGACCAGATTATAATACTAGAAAGACACCACAGTAAAGTACAAATGGGGCAGAGAGAACCCAATTCTATAGCAATACTGATAGACTATACATGCACTTAGGGCAATTTAAGGAAGAAGGCAGGATACACCATGACAAGTGCAGTTTAATTAATTTTAACATATTAAGAGTGCTTCTCACTAAAATATTGTTGGTAGAATTGTGAACTGACCCAACTATTCTGGAGAGCAATTTGGAACTGTGCCCAAAGGGCTATCAAGCAGTGAATACCCTTTGATCCATCAGTATCACTACTGGGCCTGTATCCCAAAAAGATCTTAAAGGAGGAAAAAGGACCTACATGTGCAAAAATGTTTGCGGCAGCCCTTTTTGTAGTGACTAGAAATTGGAAAGTGAATGGATGTCCATCAATTGGAGAATGGCTGAATAAGTTATGGTATATGAAGGTTATAGAATATTATTGTTCTATAAGAAACAATCTGCAGGATTATTTCAGAGAAGCCTGGAAAGACTTATATGAACTGATACTAAGTGAAGTGAGCAGAACCAAGAGAAAATTATACATGGTAACAACAAGACTATGTGATGATCAATTGTGATGGACTTGGCTCTTTTCAAGAATGAGTTGATTCAGGGCAATTTCAATAGACTTGTGATGGAAAGAACCATCCGCATCCAGAGAGAGGACTATGGGGACTAAATGTGGATCACAACATAGTATTTTCACCTTTTTTGTTGGGTTTTGTTTTTTTTTTGGGGGGGGGCTTACTTTTTTTTCTTTTTTTTTCCCTTTTTGATCTGATTTTTCTCATACAGCATGATAAATGTGGAAATTATCTTTAAAAGAATTGCTCATGTTTAACCTATATTGGGTTACATGCTGTGTAGGGGAGAGGGGGAGGGAATGGAGGGAAAAAAATCTGGAACACAAGGTGTTACAAGGATGAATGCTGAAAACTATTTTTGCATGTATTTTGAAAATAAAAAGCTATTAATTTTTTAAGTGTTTCCAATGCAGAAAACCTGATGTTTAGAAGATCACCAACAGAGTACTCACCTGCCAGCCGCTTCTTCTCATATTTAGCCTGCTCTTCTCGGGACAGCTCATGAAATGCCCGGGCTGGTTTGTCTGGGAACAATGGGGGAAACTTCTCTGATTCCAGCTGCTGCTGAATACGATGATACTCACTGCGGCTAGCGGGCACTAGCAAGAAGATGAAGGTAAAAAAAGGTCAGGGGATATGGATCCTTTAAAAGTAGCTGTGTTCAAAATGAGCAGCTATCTGTCCAATGATGACCAGATACTCACTGAACTCTCCCCTCCACTGCCAAGTCATCTTTCGCTGACAATTAGCACCTGGTTTATTAAAGTCACAGGCAGCACATGTGGCCTCATTCACTATGGCAGAAGGCTAGACATTAAAAAGACAGACAGAATGAAAACTTTGATTAAACAAACTCCCAGCAGTTCAAATAAGAGAAGCTTGCCCTTACCTGCAGTCTGTTAGTGAGGATAATATTGGGGTACATAGCACCCACATCCAGGTGGTATATGAGAGGACACTCAATTCGATTGGGAACTTCCTTGAGAGAGGTCAATTTGTTTTTAATTTCATCACACACCTAAAGAAGGAAGAAAAAGAAATATAAATTGAAAATCAAAGCAGATAAAATAGCTGTCTTGGGGCTATTCCTTAAAGGAATAATCAAAATTCAGAATCAACATCTGAACCAAAATTCAGATACAAGTTTTACTCCCATGATCCTTGAACAAAATTCAAAAAGCATTTAACACCAACTACCTGCAAAGGCCAGTGGTCAGGACCAATGCACAGTCAATATGACAGCCTGTGTGATCAAGAAGCATGCAGTCATAATGAGGACAGACAAGTATACCAATCCCTGATCCATATGAGAAAAAGAAAAAAGAAAATAACAATGGGAAACTTGAAAACTGTGATCAACAGTATCCAATCCCAACCTCCAGCCTGGTGGGACATGACTCTCTCAGCTCTCAGCCAAGAAATGATGGACCACAGAGAGAGAGATATGGATATTTTCAGATGTGAACTAATTTTGCTTGACTTGTTATTTGTTACAAAGAAAGAGCTTGGGGAGGTCAACATAAAAGATGGGGATATAGAAAAAGAAGTAAAGATCAGCAAAGCATATTGTTTAAATTATACAGAAAAAATACTGTTTCTGCAGAGTAAAGGATGTATTAAAGAGGGATAAAAGGAAGTGAAAAGACCAGTTAGGAGGCCACTAAATAGCTGAGGTAAAAATATTTCACTGGAATTCACTCAAAAAAAGAAATAGTGGAGGCAAAAAAGGAGGATCCCATCTAACTTCAATCCTTCCCAAATTTCCATTGGAAGACAGTGTCTATAAACTTCATAAAAGAAGCAAAGAGTAAGAAAGTAAAAAAGACAAATGCAGGGATCGAGAGCATGATGAAACAATAACCGTCTGAAAACACAGGAGAAACTAGATAGTCAAAGCATTTACTTCAGAAGTTTCTCAGACCTTCCCATCTTGTTCCCCCAGAGGATCATGGGCTATTACCTCTTGGAAGTTGGTAACCTGGTCAATGGGCACTTTCTCCTCTTCTTCAATAGCATGGCGCATGGTCTTCTCCACACGCTGCAGCAAGAAGTCAAAGGCTGCGGGATTCTAACAGAGAAATAAGGTGACATGATAATGGGAAGAAATATTACTGCACTGACCCTCAGTGCCTATGTTAACACCTACATAGACCCTACATGGCTGATCCAGTTTTTTAAGACCAATTCACATTACTTGCACTCTCTGGAGCTATCTCTACTGACAAAGGTCAAATGAATTAGGCTAAAATTTGCACCACAGGGTCATACACACATTATTTGGAAGAGCACCTTAAAAACTCTATATAGCAAATAGAAAATATGCCCTAATATGTAGGTAGTGCCAAAGAAATCAGCCACTTTTATAAATGACCTATGACAGCACATTACAGTCATTCTGTGACTATGAGAATATGAATGTCTGGAGAGCTGGGACTGCTACTGCCTTTCCTTGTATCCTCAGAGATTAGCACAGTGCCTAGCACATAGCCGGCACTAAATGCCTGACTACTTGACAATCCCCATGTCATCTAGAATTCCTGCTGATCCCCAAAGAAGCACCAAGAAGGAAGGTTACTGGCGCATAACGATCTTAACAAATGCTAAGCACTGGGAGATGGGATCAGGAAGGCCCTTAGAATACAAGGGGTATCCAGACAAGATGAAGGAAAAGTTACTATCAATGCCAGCCTACTCTGGCTCTTGTCACCCACAAAGCAGGGACATGGCCATTCAGACTCCCAAAGCAGCAAGGAGAACAGAAAAGAGGTGCACCATTTTAAATCGGCAGGGAATGTCACTGCGGAAGACGCCGGACTCCAGTGCCTCCACATGGCCCCCCACGTATGTCTCTGAGTCCAATACGTGGCCATCTTCAGTCAGTTTGTTGAACTCCTGCTCTTGCTTGTTAGGAAAAACTATGTTGGCATGGAAAGCCTGGACCATCAACAAGGCCTCGCACAAAGTCCCCGAACCCTTCCGTAGGACCTGCAGGGGAAAAACCAAAAGTCTTGAGAACAGAAGGTCCCACAAGCCAACCCACCTGCCTCCAATCCAGCCCCTGCAATCATCACTAATGGGAGAATTCACTGTGGAGAAAGTGTCTGCCTTCCTCAACACCACAAGTAACAGCTGCATGACTGATGGCCTCCACCAGGCGGATGGGCACAAAAACCCAGAGTAGCAGTACCCCTTGGACCAGTGCTATCAAAACAGAAATGAGAGGGCACTAAACATGTTCCCTGTGAAGGAAACTTTGGTGGGCCGTGTATTAAGAAAGCACATATTAACATTATCTATGTTTTGTTTTATTTTTATTTATTTTGATGTTTTCCAATTACATTTTAATCTGGTTCAGGTCACACTTAAAGAGTATTTGGTCCCCAAAAGGTCCATGAGGCACATATTGAACACCTCTGCCCAGATCAGTTTTCTTGATTTTAGTCCAGGCCTGTGTCCCTGAGAAGACTCCTATGGAGAAGGAGCCAGCAGGTTTTTCTCCCCAACTGTCAACCAAATGGTACTGATAGGTGGGCAAGCCTGCCTGGCTGAAGCAGCCAGAGAGACAGGAGGCAGCACATGCCAGGGAAGATCAACTATCACCACACCTTTACACATCTCCTCTCAGACTTGATGGAGACAGCCCAGGAACCTAAAACCAAGAGCCTTAGGAATAGAAATACTTCCAGCTTAGTGCTTTCAACTCTTCTCCTTGAAAGCAGCCCCTGTGGCAGTCTGGCAGCTGCTCCTCCAGGTGCTACGGACAGTTATTGAAGACGCAGAGAAAAAAGTTCTCTGTCCCCCAAGTTCTCTCATTGCTCAAAGGGCTCAACAACAGAAACCAATACAATTTTAATCCTTGCAAATGACTATTAAAGAAGCATGATCTTCTGCTTTGCTGCTCTATTCTTAGGGACCATGGGACTTTTCCTTCTGACTTACAGCTGAAACCTTCTGCAGGTGTGCTATCATTCCATTAGAATATGAGAGCAGGCTGGACGCTAACTAATTTCTCTATGTGTAAGAGCTTAGCAGGATTCTGCACTAAATGCTTTATTCACTGAGTCACTGATGTCATTAAGGGCTCTAGATTATCTTTTTATTTGTTAAAATCTTTATTGCCCTAGATAGATGATGCTTCCTGAAGGGATGTAGTGAGACCCATCTCCCCCAATGACTACTATCCCATCACCACAGTCTGCTCCATGAGGAAGCACTCTCTCTTGTCTCATACAAAAGCCTCATTGGATATCACTAACACAGATACCCCATGCCAATTAGAGCAAAGGTTGCACTAACCTCATCTGGTTCCATGGGGATAATGGTGCAAAGAGCAAAGATGAAAGGATGGACATACTTCATATACATGTAATAAGTAGCAACAGCATCTGATACTGAATATGTAGCTAGTGTCTGAGAAGAGAAGTGAAAAACTCAAATTAAATATGGCTATATACAGTAACAAACTCAAAGAAAATCTAAAATACTGGTGAATAACTAGCAGTATAGGAGAAGACTCAAGGTAAACTGGAGGATTCATAACAGTAAATGTTGAAGTAGGAAAAGCAGCCCTCCCAAGTGGCAAGGTTCCAGTACTCAACAAGGGCCCTTCTTCCAAGTGGTATATTCACTGTCCATCTCCTTCAAAGACCCAGGAAAGTTGCTATCTAATGGCCCACAAAAGACACTGGGTCAATGGTACCTGAGGCTCCTCAGTGGCCATTCGACACATATCCTCAGGGTCCAACTCCACAGGGTCATACCCTAGCTTGGCTTTGGCTGCAGCTTTAAGGTTGTGGCTGCCCACTGGAAGGTAACTGTCCCTCTTTACCCATCTGGAAACAAAAAGAATAAAGACAAAAGATCCTTACTGTGTAACAGGAAGAGTTAACAAAAACAAGCAACATATGGGCAGACCCCCAAAGGTGATCACTGCTTATGAGAACTATAATGCAGTGAAGAGAACAAGAGATTTGGAATCAAAGGATCTAGGTTCAGATCCTGCCTTTGCCATTTTCTATCTGTGTAACCTTAGGCAAAACGCTGCATTCACCTTGGCAGGCTTTACTGCTCTCCTCCATAACATGAGAGCAGTAGGATTAGGAAGCTTGTTGGGTGGATGCCTCCTAGACCCAACTCCCACAATTCTTATGGCTGACAAGACTTCCTACTCTGACTTAGTCCCATCAAACCAAAAATCTCCTAACTTGGTAGTGTGAGCACAGTACCACAAGTCCCTTGGGGGGAGCACCCACCTGAGACAGTCCATGTGGATGCACTGAGAGGACTTGTACTCCCCTTGACTGTCCTTTTGGAATCCAATCTCCTGATGCATACTCAGTCCATGAACTGCTGCCCTGGCTTCCACAAATGGCCTAGGGCAAGATGGAAAAGAATAAAACAAGGCAAACAGGGAAGGATGACAGCAGAGAATACTCTTCCTCATGTATCCCCTCCTCCTTCTCCCATAATGCCAAAGGAAGACTGCAAAGAAGCAATGAACTGAAACCCACACTTAGGTCCCTACCCTCTCATTTACAAGTTGAGTGATTTTCAATAGGGAGATGATCTTGCTGAGAGGGTTAAACTGTTGTAGAATCATAAAATGCTAAATAACCATGAATTATTATTAAATTAGGGCAAACAGGCAGTGCCATAGTGCACAGAGGGCCAGAGCTGGAGTCATGAGGACTTTGTTTCCTGAGTTCAAATGTGGCCTCAGACACTTCCTAGGTGGGTGACTGTAAGGCAAGGCACGTTACCCTCTTTGCCTCAATTTCCCTCTCTGTAAAATGAACTGGAAAAGAAAATGGCAAACCGCTCCACTATCCTTGCCAAGAAGATTCCAAATGTAGCCACAAAGAGTCAGACATGACTGAAAACAACTGAATAAAAATTATTACTACTATTGTATCAAAAGAAAATGCTTACAATTAACTCTGTGAACAAGGTGAATGCCAAATACTATCTCTCTTCATCTTACAAAGAATGACAAACTCATGCATCCAGAATGATGGGACTCTTCTAGAGTATGAATTGCAAAAATTGTAGCAATCTACTGTCTCTTCTTGACTTTACCACAAGTTCCTTGGAAAGAGATAGTGTCCTAGAAGTAAGTCAGGGTTCGATATCTCTCATCAGAATGGAATATACTCATTCCTGAGCAGCACAGCCATTCAGTCAAGAAAACCCCTCTACCCCAATTCTTAGCTTTTCACAACTATCAGTAAAATTTTAAGCTTCCACACTTACCAATCAAAAAAGTCACCATTGTAGGTCACCATGATAGTAGGTTTGGTTTCCTGAACATGCTCAAACCACCTCTGAATTAAATGAGCCTGAAATCAGTAAAAGGATACAGTGGTCAGCAACTCTATCTTTTAAGAAAACCTGGGGCAGCTAGGTGGCACAGTGGATAAAGCAGCAGCCCTGAAGTCAGGAGGACCCAAGTTCAAATCTGGTCTCAGACACTTAACACTTCCCAGCTGTGTGACCCTGGGCAAGTCACTTAACCCCAACTGCCTCAGCAAAAAAAAAAAAAAGAAAAAAGAAAACCTATTTGTTACATTTTTATTGGCTTAAACACTCCTTGGTAGAAGGAACCTGACCTCTCTCCTACCATTACCTATAAGATATCCAGATCCCACCACTAAATCCAGATCCCAGGAGATCCAAGTTTCCCCATTAAACTCCCTACTGATGCTTTCCATCTTTTTGTCAGTAGACTGACATTCTTTCAAGAAAGAAATGAGAGCCCCTGTTATATTCTGATCCTCCTTCGCAATAATCATGGGCTAGGCTCTTCAACCAATTCTAATTCCAATACAAGGGATGTGGTCACTCACATCACAAAGATGAACAAAGAATCACCAATTACTGATGGTAGTGTTAAGATCATCAGGATTTATCATTTGTATTATCACTGTGCCTTCTGGCCCACCAATCCTGATCATCTGCTGCACATTCCCTCTCCAGATCCCCAGGCAAGACCATCTGACCTACCAAGGTACCCTAATTGATCCTAATCACTCACCTTTATGTGTTGTCTCCCCAATTTAGGAAAGCTCTGTGGAGCCAAGATGGCGGAGATCAGACAGGAGTCTCTGTAACCTCCTCTAACCTTCCCTCAAACCAACAACATATGAAGCCTCTAGACTGATTTTGAAGCAAAAAAATCCACAATAGGGGCAGCTAGGTGGCGCAGTGGATAGAGCACCAGCCCTGAAGCCAGGAAGACCTGAGTTCAAATCTGGTCTCAGACACTTCCTAGCTGTGTGACCCTGGGCAAGTCACTTAACTCCAGTTGCCTCAGCAAAAAGCAAAAAAAAAAAAAAAAAAAAAATCCACAATATCTGGAGGACAACACATTTCTAGAAGAAGATACTCTGGAAGAACTTCAAAACAGGTCTGTTTTAATTGGGTAGGGGGGTGGTCTGCTGAACCCAGACTGCAGCATAGGGAGACCAGGGCAGGCAGCTGGAGCAGGGACCTGGAACAGAAGTCAGAACAAGAGTGGGAGCGTTGTGCTTTTCACACACCTGGGAGTCTTCTTCGGGCCTCTTGGGTCAATCTGTCCTGACTATGGGTAGGTGGTTTGGAGGGTCTGCCTTTTGTGGGGGGTAGATTGTGAACCACTGAACCCCTGATGAGCATCGGACCTAGCTGCCATTACACAGCACCCTAGGGCGATCAATCAATCAGCAGAACTGCCCAGTACCTGATATAATTCAATCAGCAGAACTGCCCAGTTCCTGAAATAACTCAATCAGCAGAACTGCCCCAGGGCAAATTAAAGCAGCTGTCCCACCTTTGCCTTAAACAGCCCTCATACCTTTAAAAAAAAAAATGAATAAAAAACCAAAAAGAGCTCTCACCATAGACAACTTTTATGGAGAGAAGGAAGAACAGACCTCAAATCCTGAGGCCCCTAAAGGTAAAGCAACTCCAGAAAAAGCTCCAAAGAGAGACATAAACTGGACTCCATATCACAAGGCTTTCTTTGAAGATTATATTAAGGATCTTAAAAGAGAGTTGGAAGAAACATGGGGAAAGGAAATGAGATCACTGCAAAATAAAATGGAAAAAATGGAAAAAGACTACAAGGAACAAATTGGCCAATTATAAAAGGAGCTAAAAACAGTAACTGAAGAAAATAAAACATTAAAAATTAGAATTGAACACTTGGAAATGAATGACTCATCAAGACTTCAAGAATCAGTCAAACAAAAACAAAAAAATGAAAAGATAGAAAAAGATATTATGAGAAGCCAGAAAGAAACAATTTAAATATCGAGGAGCCACAATTAGGATCACACAGGCCCTAGCAGCTTCTATTTTGAAGGGATCTAAGGGCCTGGAATCAGATATTCAGAAGGACAAAGGAACTTGGATTACAGCCAAGAATAAGTTACCCAGCTAGAATGAGCATTATCTTCCAGGGAAGAAGATGGTCATTCAATGATATAGGAGAATTTCACCTATTTCTACTGAAAAGACCAAAACTGAACAAAAAATTTGATCTACACAGAACACAAGAGAAACATAAAAAGGTAACAAGAAAAAAAAACTCTTGAGAACTATATTTATGTTATAGATACTTATAGAATGAGGGTTGATTTTATGAATTTATTATTACATTATGATTATTATGATGATTATTGTGATTTTATGATTATTATGATAAGATTATTGTGATTTTATGATTATTATGATATGATAAACTGAAAAAGAAATTAGAGGTAGAAAAGGGATAACGCTGGAAGAAGAGGAAAAGAAAGTAAAATAGGGGAAATTACATCACATGTAGAGGCAAAGAAAACCTATAATGATTGAGGGGGAAAAAGGGAGGGGAATGAGAATTGTGTTAATCTCCATCTTATCAGATTTGGCTCTGAGGGAATAATAGACATATTTATAAGGAAACAGGAGGGAAAGGGGGAAAAAAGGGGTGGGGCTCTAAAGGGGAAGGATTGTTTGAGGGAAATGGTTATCAAAAACAAAATAGTAGGGAGGAGGAAAAGGGGATAAGAAAGAGAAAAGCATAAGCTAGGGTAAATAAGATGGCAGGAAATACAGAATTAGTTATTTTAACTGTGAATGTGAATGGAATGAACTCTCCCATAAAGTGGAAGCAGATAGCAGACTGGATTAAAAAGCAGAATCCAACAATATGTTGTTTACAAGAAACACATCTAAAGCATAGAGACACATACAGGGTGAAGGTAAAAGGTTGGAGCAGAATCTATTATGCTTCAGGTGAACAAAAAAAAGCAGGGGTAGCAATCCTGATCTCAGACCAAGTAAAAGCAAAGACAGACCTAATTAAAAGAGACAAGGAAGGAAACTATATCTTACTCAAGGGTACCATAGACAATGAAGCAATATCAATACTAAACATATATGCACCAAGTGGCATAGCATGGAAATTCCTAGAGGTAAAGTTCAGAGAGATGTAAGAAGAAATAGACAGCAAAACTATAATAGTGGTGGATCTCAATCTCCCTCTCTCAGAACTAGATAAATCAAACCACAAAATAAATAAGAAGTTAAGGAGGTAAACAAAATGTTAGAAAAGTTAGCTATGATAGATCTTTGGAGGAAATTAAATGGAGACAAAAAGGAGTTTACTTTTTTCTCAGCAGTCCATGGAACTTATACAAAAATTGACCATGTGTTAGGACACAAAAACCTCAAAATCAAATGCAGGAAGGCAGAAATAGTAAATCTTTTTTTTTCAGATCATGACGGAATAAAAATCACATGCAATATAAGGCCAGGAGAAAATAGACCAAAAAGCAATTGGAAATTAAATAATTTTATCCTAAAGAATGAAAGGGTGAAACAGCAAATTACAGACACAATTACTAATTTCATCCAAGAGAATGACAATAATGAGACAACATACCAAAATTTGTGGGATGCAGCCAAAGCGGTAATAAGGGGAAATTTTATATCTCTAGATGCTTATTTGCATAAAATAGAGAAAGAGAAAATCAATGAATTGGGCTTGCAACTAAAAAAGCTAGAGAAAGACCAAATTAAACCCACCCCAATCAAATACCAAACTTGAAATCCTAAAAATAAAAGGAGAGATTAATAAAATTGAAAGTAAAAAAACTATTGAATTAATAAATAAAACTAAAAGTTGGTTTTATGAAAAAAACAACAAAATAGATAAACCTCTAGTTAATTTGATTAGAAAAAGGAAAGGAAAATCAAATTGTTAGTCTCAAAAATGAAAAGGGAGAACTTTCCACCAA
>JAJPUD010009586.1:848-57029 GCA_023553655.1 Myrmecobius fasciatus
AAGAAAATCCCAAATAGGGTCATTTAGTTCCAACTGAAAAAGGACTAAACAATTTAAAATTGGTTTTTAGCTTCTACTTGGATTATAAATGTACTTCATGGATAATAACATGGATTATAAATGTACTTCATCTGTTCTTGTGAGATTTCACAAAAGATTTTATACCAAAATATAATATTTTCATTGCCTGCCATTTTTCTTTGTTTGGCAAGTAAATAAAATGTTTACTGACTAAAATACTTTATAAATTCTTTCATCTTTTTTGTGGTAATAACTTTATATCAGATAAACCAATATAAAATTATCATATCCTTAATATAGCTTCCATCTAGAGAACAAAATCCTAAATGACTATCACAAATAATTGACAATAAAGCATGCAAAATGGTCAACAGAAATGACATCAACATTGACTGCAATAATTTTCCACAAGATAGTCAATATTTTAATATGCACTATCAGGTCTCTCTCATCTCTCACCATATATGTGTGTGTGTATATATATATATATATATATATATATATATATACACACACACATATATATGTACATATATATATTATATATTTCTGCATATTAAATATTTGCCTGTTTTAGTCAGTTATCATATAATATCAATGTTTAGTCCTTATTTTATCATCATTTTACAGTTGGGGAAGCTAAGTATACTAAGCTTAAGTGACTTAGGCAGGGTCATCTAAGTAATAAGTGTCTGAGGTTAAATTTTAACTCATGGTTGCCAGACCCTAATGCAGGGTTCTTACTATTGTATCACTTGGCTTCCTAGAAAAAGAGAAGGAAAACAAGCTTTTTAAAAATAGTATCTAACAAGTCTAGGCCTGTGCTAAGCATATTATCTCATTTGATCCTCCCAGCATCCTGGTAAGATAAGTACTATTATTACTATCATTTGGTAGATGAGGAAAATCGCTGAGAGTTATTAAATTACTTGCACATAGTAATACAGCTAATAAGTTTCTGAGGTTTGATTTCAATTGTTATTGTTGTTTATCCTTTCTTTTTAAAGACTAGTAATATCACAAGGATGTATTAACCTGTATGTGAATTAGATTTAAATGAGTTGCCAGCCTCACTCTATCTTCCCTGAATCATTGAAGTTCAATGGCAAGAGAAAAGTCAAAAGGACCAGTGATGGCCAAGGAAGCAACAGATGCTCTTGATATCTTTGATGTCTGATTTGAAAACAAATTATCTGATTCCAAGCTCAACAGTTTGTGAAATCTAGTTACCAATCTATGACTGAGTTATCTATAAGCTATCTAACTGAAAGTTTTTACAATCTTACCACAAGAATAACATTAGAAAGACTATTAGATGCCTTGCTAAAATCTCAATAAATCCTCTATAATATTCTTCTCATCTATCCAATTGGAAAACCTGTCAAAAAGGCAATGATGTTAGTATGACATAATCTGTTCTTGCTGAAATCATGGTAACTATAATTAATGATGATTTTTTTTTCTAGATAATGAATGAATTAATTAAAAAGCATTAATTGAAGTTCTTCCCAAATCCTAATCTGATGATACATAGAAGTGGTGTTGGAGTGAAAGGGTAGAGGAGGCAGCCAGGGCAGTATACTTCATGGCATCATTTGAAAATGACAGGTTTGATAAGACAAATGATAGTACCCAATATTGTCTTTACTAATGCTCTCTCACATCCAATCCTTCTAAACCCTCTTGCTCTACACAGTCTTTCAAAGATCTCCAAGTGTCTTAGGAATCATACTGTCACTTCTTTCAGGATTCTAATAATTCTCCCTTCTTTCTGTTATCAACTAACATATCACTGACTTTGAGCAGTGGTCTTATACTTTTTTGTTTTATTCTTTTCCCTAATGTTGCTATCAATTTCTTTTTTCTATAGATCTACCCTTACTACCAACAGCTGAGTATGAGAATTATCAGTTCATTTTTATCCTCTTATATGCTCCTGCTTCTAGTTTCTGAAAGTTTTTTTAAAATTTAATCTGATTAGTAAGATTCCTGTGTGTCTACCTTGATATCTTGTGACAACTCTTGTTTTTTCTCCTCACAAGAATTGTTTCTCTTTAGGTCATTGAAATTTCATTTCTAATTGCTTCTCATTCTTTTGGGGTTAACTCTCCCTAAAGAAATTTAGTTCATGAAATATTATCTCCTAAGCCCTTTGAAATTTTGCTTTTCTCATAAAATAGGTATTTCATTGTCCACTTCCCTAACCCAATTCATCCAGGCACTAATGATTTGCTTCCCTCCCAGAAACTAGGTCTTGCCTACTGATAACATTCAGATTCAAAAATGGAATTCCCTGTTGTTTATTCCCCAGTGTTTTAAAGTAGAAAATTGTCCTGGAGGCAAATAAAGAAGAGAGAAAATTCCAGGAGATTTCCAGGTAAATTAGGCTCTTAATCACTTCTATATCATGCTTTTGTTCCAGACCTCAAATTTTCTGAAATACTTATCTATTTCCTCTTTCTGTCCAAGTGGTCTATAATATACTCTGCAGGTGATGTTATTTGTCTCTTTCCATTAACTCAAATGTTTTCTGTCTTGTTTTTCAATACTCTTATTCCAGAATTTCTTGAGCAACATATATTCTTAATTAATAACTTATTCTTACTGTATCTTTATGTTTCCTATTTATTTTTAATAATATCTTTGAATCATCTTTTAGTTATGAGTTTTATCTCATGAAGAACCAGTGATACTGATGAGATAAAATTTGCCTCCTCAATTTACAATGTGTAGTTTAACTTATTTGCTGTCCATATTTTATGTATTTGTATATAGGTATTTAAGGCCATGAAGTTGATTCTTGGGTATTTCCTTGGTTTTCTGTCCCATAGCAGCTGTGTATACTAATGACTAATTTTTTTCATTCCACTTATTATGCTCATTTTCATATTCAGGGTTCTATAATTCTGTAAAGTATGCTAAAGTGTTCTGAATGTAAAGATTTCTGGTTTCTGATACATGGTATAAGCAGATAATATGACAGGAATTTCATAAACTCTGTCAGACACGCCAATTGCTCTGGCTGTAATTATCTCATAGGAAAAGGGAAGAAAGCCTTTGATCTTTAATTTCATCAATTTCTAAACTTTTATAATTGGTTTCATTTTAAATAATCAATTTTTATTGATATGAACAAGCTAGCTATGTGACAAGCACTTTGCAAACCTGAAGGAAAGAAACATTTTTTGATTCTGTTTGCCCAATAATCTATCAGCTAGAAAATTTCAGTATTGTGCTTATTTCTATGAAATAAAAATAAAACTTTGCCTTCAAAGTAAGTGTATTCTTCTGGATATTTCATATTAGTTTAGCTTTCCTTTTTTCTATGAAAATTTTCTAGAATACAAGTCTATATTAATTTTTCATCCTTCCCTAAATTAATCGTAAAGAGTAATTCATGATATTATAGCATTTATAGCTGGAAAAGACTTCTGAGATCATTTAGTCTAACCAACTCCATCATTTTACAGTTGAAGAAACTAAGAACTGCAAAGAAGTTTCCCAAGCACATACTGATAATAACAGTGAAAACTATGATGACAATAAATTATGATGTTCAAAATTCTTGAGGCAAAAATCATAGAAGTGCAAAGGGACTAAAGCTAATGAATAGCTAAATAAAAATTCTCTCCCAGATCTTTTAGCTCCAAATCCAGTGATTAATTCTATTCCATCACAAGTATGTTTCATATTACCTAGATTCTCTTTTTTAAAAAATTTTTGCTCCCTTCAGGAGTTTTCTATTGGATCATTTCTTCTCTCTCCCATCTTCAGTCTCTTTCTATTCACTGACATCTTTGCAGCTACCTGAATATATGTTCCTACATACATGCTACCTACCTACTTGTTCAGAAAGCATGTTCAGAAAGAGTTGGACATCTATGGAAACTAAAACAAAAGAAAAACTTTCTTTGATCTTATGATGCTCCAAAGCCATCTTCCTTTAGTTTTTTCTTTCATTTCATTGCCTTTTACTGTTCTTTTACTTTTACTCCTAGAATAAGTCATCTACCCCAGAGGGAAAAACCAGGATCCATAAAGTAGAAGTTGCAAAGAGCTAAATTTAGGCTTGATTCAGAAGAAATTTCCTCAAAACTAAAGTCGTATCTGAGTATTATGGGCTGAATTGAGAGGAAGTAGTTTTCTCCTTATGGGAGGTTTCTAAATAGAAGTTGAATAATTACTTATTGGGAATATTGTAGTGGAAATTAATTTTGGGGGTCTAGGATGGACTCAGAATTACTGAAATTCTTTCCAACTGTAGAATTCATTGATTCTATATTTTTAGTGATATCTAACTTGGTGACTCTACACAAGGAGTTTTCTCCTTTTACCTTCCTTCTAGGCTTCTTAGTCCTTTAAAATGTTTATATTTGTAAAATTTCAGGCAAAAAGATTCCTTTTAGTCTTTGGCAAGGTACACTTCATTTTTTCTGGAAGGTTATATTTTAAAGCCATGGTCCAGAATTCCAAATCCCATTCTCAGACACTATCTCCTTAATCAACTATTTATATCTTGAATCTGGTTTTCTCTTCTGCATTCTTTGACTTTGATGGGCAATAATGATGAAAAGATAACCTATTCCCATAAGGCTTTGTATTTGTTTGTTTTTGTTTTTTGGTTTGTTGTATTCTTTTCTTCCTAGCAGTTTTATTTTGCTTATGAATCACTAGAAATGGGTGATGATAATTCGCCTTAACAAATTTGGAGAAAATTCTTGTCTTGTAGAGGATATAAATTATTTAAACAGCCCCATATTTGAGAAAGAAATAGAACAAGCTATTAACCAACTCCCTAAGAAAAAATCTCCAGGGCCAGATGGATAAACATGTGAATTCTACCAAACATTCAAAGAACAATTAATTCCAATACTATACAAACTATTTGAGAAAATAGGGACAGAAGGTATACTGCCAAATTCCTTCTATGAGACCGATATGGTGCTGATAGTTAAACCAGGTAGGGTGAAAACAGAGAAAGAAAACTATAGACCAATTTCCCTAATGAATATTGATGCAAAAATTTTAAATAAGATATTAGCAATGAGATTACAGAAAGTCATCCCCAGGATAGTACACTATGACCAAGTAGGATTTATACCAGGGATGCAGGGCTGGTTCAATATTAGGAAAACTATCAGCATAATTAATTATATTAATAACCAAACTAACAAAAACCATATGATTATCTCCATAGATGCAGAAAAAGCCTTTGATAAAATCCAACACCCTTTCCTATTCAAAACACTGGAGAGTATAGGAATAAATGGGCTTCTCCTTAAAATGATCAGTAGCATCTATTTAAAACCATCAGCAAGCATCTCGTAATGGAGACAAAATAAAACCATTCCCAATAAGATCAGGAGTGAAACAAGGCTGCCCACTGTCACCATTGCTATTTAATATTGTATTAGAAATGTTAGCTTTAGCAATAAGAGAAGAAAAAGATATAAAAGGAATCAGAGTAGGTAATGAAGAAACCAAATTATCACTCTTTGCAGATGACATGATGGTATACTTAGAGAACCCTAGAGACTCAACTAAAAAACTACTAGAACAATTCACAACTTTAGCAAAGTGGCAGGATTCAAAATTAATCCACATAAATCATCAGCATTTTTATATATTACCAACAAAGTTCAGCAGCAAGAGATACAAAACGAAATTCCATTCCAAATAACAGATGATAGGATAAAATATTTGGGAATCTATCTGCCAAGGAAAAGTCAGAAACTATATGAACTAAACTACAAAACACTTTCCACACAAATAAAATCAGACCTAATCAATTGGAAAAATATTAAGTGCTCATGGGTAGGCAGAGCGAACATAATAAAAATGACAATACTACCCAAACTAATCTACTTATTTAGTACCATACCAATCAAACTCCCAAGAAATTATTTTACAGATCTAGAAAAAATAGTAGCAAGTTCATTTGGAAGAACAAAAGGTCAAGAATTTCAAGGGGATTAATGAAAAATAAGGCAGATGAAGGTGGCCTTGCTGTACCAGATCTAAAACTATATTATAAAGCAGCGGTCCTCAAAACCGTTTGGTACTGGCTAAGGAATACAGCAGTCGATCAGTGGCACAGGATTGGTTATCAGGACAATCTAGGCAATAACCTTAACAATTTAGTGGTTGATAAACCCAAAGACCCCAGTTTTTGGGATAAGCACTCACTATTCGACAAAAACTGCTGGGAAAATTGGAAGCTAGTGTGGAAGAAATTAGGGCTTGATCCATAGCTAACACCACATACCAACATAAGATCTAAATGGGTTCATGATCTAGATATAAAGAGGGACTTTGTAAGCAAGTTAGAGGAATGTAATATAGTTTATCTCTCAGACCTGTGGAGATGGAATAAATTTATGTCCAAAGAAGATCTGGAACTCCTAATTGAACACCAGATGGATAATTTTGATTATATTAAGTTAAAAAGTTTCTGTACAAATAAAACTAATGCAGATAAGATTAGGAGGGAAGCTTCAAATTGGGAAATCATCTTTACATTTAATGGTTCTGATAAAGGTCTCATTTCTAAAATATATAGAGAATTGTCTCATATATATAAGAATGCAGGACACTCTTCAATAGATAAGTGGTCAAGGGACATGAACAGACAATTTTCAGATGATGAAATTAAAACCATCTCTAGTCATATGAAAAGTTGCTCCAAATCACTATTGATCAGAGAAATGCAAATTAAGACAACTCTGAGATACCACTACACACCTGTCAGATTGGCTAAAATGACAGGACAAGATAATGATGAATGTTGAAGGGAATGTGGGAGGGCTGGGACACTGATACATTGTTGGCGGAACTGTGAACGGATCCAACCATTCTGGAGAGCAATTTGGAGCTATGCTCAAAAAGTTATCAAACTGTGCATACCCCTTGACCCAGCAGTGTTTCTACTGGGCCTATATCCCAAAGAGATCTTAGAGGAGGGAAAGGGACCCACATGTGCAAGAATGTTTGTGGCAGCCCTTTTTGTAGTGGCTAGAAACTGGAAACTGAAGGGATGCCCATCAATTGGAGAGTGGCTGAATAAATTATGGTATATGAATGTTATGGAATATTATTGCTCT
This sequence comes from Myrmecobius fasciatus, assembly GCA_023553655.1. Classification (NCBI taxonomy): domain Eukaryota; kingdom Metazoa; phylum Chordata; class Mammalia; order Dasyuromorphia; family Myrmecobiidae; genus Myrmecobius; species Myrmecobius fasciatus. The sequence goes on from JAJPUD010009586.1 coordinate 7,970, forward strand.
GTAAGAAACGACCAGTAGGACGATTTCAGAGAGGCCTGGAGAGACTTGCATGAACTGATGCTGAGTGAAACAAGCAGAACCAGGAGATCATCATACACAGCAACAAAAGTATTACATGATGATCAATTCTGATGGTCATGGCTCTCTGCAACAAAGAATTGTCTCAAACCAGTTCCAATTGTTCACTGAAGAAAACCATATACACCCAGAGAGAGGGATATGAAATATGGACCACAACTTAACATTTTCATGATCTCTATTGACATTTGCTTGCATTGTGTTGCCTTTCTCTGATTTTCTTTTTTTTTTCTTGTAGATAGGATTTTCCTTGCATAACTTGTCAAGTATTTTAACATTATTAACATGTAGTGGACTTCCTGCCATCTAGGGGAGGGGAGGGGACTGGGGGTAAATTTTCTAATGGAAAGCTTTGTAAAGATCAATGCTGGGGAACTACCCATGCATATGTTATACAAATAAAAAGCTTTAATAAAAAAATAATAAAAAATAATTCTTGTCTTGTATTGAATACCTGATGATGGATAATGGCAGATTTCTCTAGTGCTTTTCTGATGGATTCAGATGGAGCTGTCAATGCCAATTTGCACAGTATTGTTTAAGGTATGCAACCTAGGGAGTCATAGAGGTACTAGACGATTATTATATATGTGGAAATTTCTCTGGTCATTACCTGGCTGAGTAGGGATTGCATTTTATAAATTCGTCTTCTTGAGTCTAAGCAGCAGTTATTATTATTGCTAAAATTAAGAGAGACCCTGTGTTTAACCTGTCTTTTTATTTAATTTCTCCCCAAAATTTTATATTCCTACACAAAGACATTCAGAAATCTTTCAGTTTATTTTCATCTTTCTATTTATATGAGCTCTTTCTGTTTTAAATTAATGCATCATTGCCACATCACCTGGATTATGGAGAAAATGTATCAAGCACTTTCTCCACAAGATGGAGAATAGAGTGAATTTCATTGTAGATGACAATTTGGAGCATTTGCCTGCTCCACCAAAGGGGTTCTCCCACTGATTTGTTAAGCTGGGGCTTGCTGCTGGCTTGCTGATTCACTTCCTGTCTTAGATTGTGTTCTCTTTTACGTGAATGAGGCAGACCTGTCTTGTCAGTCTTCCAAGTTTTTTGAGCTAAAGGATTGTTTCACCCCATCTTTTCACTGGTCTGCCATTCCATGATTTGTTTTGGGACCCTATTTTGTGCTTTTGTAGAGATGAATATGGGATTCTCCACCATGCTCATTCTTTGAAGATATTTGTTGACTTTTTCAATTTTTTAAACATATTCTTTAATATTGTCCACATGACCAAGGTGGCCTAATGTTGATTGCCATATTTTCTTTAGCCAAATAATTTCCCCTCAGAGTATTTTTACAAAATTCATGTTGACACTGATGAAAGGATTCAGTGAAGTGCCATATAATTCTATATTTAGGTCAACCTTTCCCCACTTTCTTATCAGTAACTTATACAAAGATATGGAATGCATTATTATCAGATTTTAATATGATATTATTCTGCTTGTATATCAGTCTTTCAGTCATTCAAAACAATTAATGAAGTTCCTATCATGATCCAGTGACAATTCAAGTTTCCATAGACAGCAATACTAAGCTAAGCTATTGTAGCTGGGCAAAGAGGATATCTACATTATTTCCCAGCTGATATAATTGAGGAGAATGATAATAAAAGAGCACATATTCCTAGCATGATAACTTACTCATCCTTCCTATGCTTTTTGCCTTTGAAAAGATTCTGATGGCAATAATAACTTCTTCCATGTGGAGAAACCCAACGGACTTTGTTTCAGTAGGAATTGAACAGAAATATAGCTAGACCTTGAACATGAGAGATAACAAATTTAAAAAGAAAGAGTTGAAACAGTCAGTGAAAGTAAATGATAGTATCATAGTAAATTTAGAGCTGGGAGAAAGACCTCAAAGAACATTAGTGCAACCCTCCTCCCATAATTTTACAAAGGAAGAAATAGAGGTCAAGGGAAGTTAAATGACTTTCTTAAGGTCATGTAACAAGTTTGATCTCTTATACAAGAACTAGGCTTCTATCAAATACTTAATCAATTCCTAATCCTCAAGTACATGTACCATGACACATAATAGATGCTTAAGAAATATTTATTTATTGATTTGACTGAGGGGAGATACTAAGAACCTTGTGGGTTTCTGTGTGGGTCATCTTAGCTCTGGTTCTGAGTGAACTATCCTGATTCAGTTCTTAATGTATAGTTCATGAGATTAAGTTTCTGAGCTAATTTTCTTCCCCAGACTAGTGAAAGAGAGAGATAAAGAGTGAAATGGAGACAGACAGAGATATAGAAAGATGTATTATACACAAAGACAGAGAGACAGACAGAAAGACAAAGACATAGAGAGATACAGAGAAAGACAACAGAAACTGAGACAGAGAGAAGCAAGCAAATAAACAGAAACAATAGAAAGGCAAAAGCAGAGATACAGCGTTAGAGAGGCAGTCAGAGACAACATAGCCATACAGAAAGTCAAAAAGATGGTGAGAGTATTTGAGGGAAAGAGACTTTAGCCCAGGAAGGGTTTCTAACTTTAGAAGGAACTGTTTTCAGGGATGAAGTGTAATATTCAGTGTATATTACACGTGAGTTGTTCCTGCTTTTATTTCTTTTTTATAAAGTATTGACATTCAAGAGTGAATCAAGAATTGCTTAAAATCTAGGAGTAAAGGACCCAATCAGCTAGATTGGTGGAAACACAAATTTACATCCCTAGGCTGATGACACAGATGTGAATATAGATAATGATTAGTGCCACTTGACTTGAGATCTTGACAAGGAGATCTGAGAAGTTTGTTAACAGCCACAACAAATTCTGTAGTTGGGTATTCATAGTATGTTAACAAAATTACATTTAACAATGATAAATTCTAGTTGAAAAATAAATTTCCTTCACTAATATAATCCCATTCCCCAAGATTCATTTGTATTAAAGCTTAGTTGACCTGGGTTTTTACTCTGTCTTAAATTTTCTAGATTCCTGCTCCTAGTTTTCATTAACCAATTTAGAAAATACTTCACTGCAGTGGTATACACTACCTTCACTGCCTTGCTTCAAGTGTGTGGTTGTTTTTGTTTAAATAATTGTCATCTTTGACTCTTTCTGATCCCATGGACTTTTGTTCCTGGACTTTTTGTGGCAAAGTTTCTGGAGTGGTTTACTATTTCCTTTTCTAAAGGGTTATGGGTCTATAGGCAAATTTTTGAGTTTTTATTTTAATTCAGGATTTTTTGCACTACATTCACTATACCACTTGGTTGGGTGTCAAATGTATAAGTGACACTTCTGCCTTGTCTATAAATGTTTTATTTAATGTTGATCTCTGAGTGATGAGAGCATATATTCTACTGCACCTCCAAGTCACTAAGCTGCCCATGGAGCTGGAGACAGTAGGGATTACATGCCTACTTGTTGACATCTGTCTCCCTCTTATAACTGCCATTCATGTATAGTAGTATCACTCTTTGGAAACAGTTCCCTTCTCTTTTACCTTGTGCTTTATACTCAGTTAATGTCAAAATGGGAATTTTAATTGACCACCAGCTTAAAGTAAAGTAATAATGCTATAATGAGGGGAAAACAGAAAGCTTAAGTACTCCCTATGGAGTGATGAACTTTATCTTTCAACTTCTAGGGAAAAATGTACTTTAGAATGACTCAATATGTCATTCCCTGACTTTCCCCCATCCGTGAAAACCATAATGAGGCAGAGTACTGTCACAAAGGAGAATGCACGTTCAAAATTTAGGATTCTTTCTTTTTAATTAAAGAATCTTAAATATTAAAAATTTCTATCATTAAACCTTCCTCTGTTGTTAGCAGTAAAATCTAACCTTAATACTGCTGAAATATCTAATTTTGTTATTATATTTCCTGTTCCATCTTTACTATTTCCTAAATATGAAATGTTAATAATCATTTCTTCCTCTAACATTTCAAAATAGCCAAGATTTTTTATTTAATATGTCTAAGGGAAATATTTTTAATTTCCATCTGTTAAAATAGTGTTGTTTATTTTTTAAAATAATTTAGCAATTTACTTCCTTCCTTATGTTCTTGATGAAAATTCAATTTTGTGTTATAGTGTTATGTCCCTTACAAACCTTTTCTCAAAAATTTGGATGTGTGCTTCCTTAAAATAATTACTTTGAATAATTATGTGATTTTAAGAGAAATTAATAATTATACACTAAAGCAAAGCAAGTTAATATTTGCAAAACTCTTCTGAGAAATTTTTCATTGCTTCTCATAAAATCAAAATAATTTTCAGGAAGGGGAAAGAAGAATTAATTGTAGCAAGGGCTTTCCTTCACATGTAGCATGGGCGTGCCATTATATGGCTCAAAGAGTGATGGAATAGGCATTTTTATCCTCCTTTATTTTAATTCTTCTGTAAGGGAGAATTCTTGTTAGGAGGGGAAGCAGGAGATTGGAGTGAAAAGACTAAGGACTTTTTTCTCCCCAGAGAGAAGGATTACCAGATTAGAATTATATCTGTCTATTCATTTAAATATTATTACTCTAGTGGATATGGTGTGTATGTGTGTGTGTGTATTGTGTTCTATGTATTCATATGTATTCTTTCTTTGATTTCTGTTTTGTTGTGATTTTTTTTTTTTTGGTAACTTCCCAAGTGTATTCATTATGAAATTGGTATTTGGTGATAAGGAAGTCAATCTTTGGACATAAAGTTTGGGGTCTGATTCTCTCAATTGATAAAATGACATCCCCTAGACTAATATGAGAGAGACACAGACAGACAGAGAGACAGAGACAAAGAGACAGAGACCAGGCAATACAGAAATCAGAGTGAAGGAGGTCTCTCATTGGGAATGAGAAATTTGGGGTTAATGAGAAAATTCCAGATCTCATCTAAAGAGAAGTTCTGGTGTAACAAATCTCTGGTGTAACAAGTTGGTAATAGGGAATTGATGAAGACTGTCAACTTTTCTCATACCAGCCACTCCCTAAAGTTCTAATTTCCCTTCAATCTCTAAAATGTAGTTGACCCTGCCCATTTTCTCTTCCAAAGATGGAAGGCAGAAGCTGCTGAAACTACTGTGGAATCCAAAGATATGGAAAAAAAGAGAAAACAACTGAAGAGATCAAAACTTTCCTTTTCCACTCTCACCAAATAAGCCTCATCCTTCATGTAGGCTGAGAACACTGGTCTACACCCATAAGGAGAGAATCCCATAGCAATGGACTTTGGAACACAAGTTCCATAAACATATTTCCCTTTACAAATATAACTTTTCTTTTATATTAATTGATAAGATGAAATATACCTCAAAATTACAAATAGAGAATTTATATACAGAAATTGTTATAAATAGAGCTATATGTTGCATAGTATATTGGATAGATACATGAACTTGAGATCAAAATCTCAGTAGCTATATGATTCTGGAAGTGATATTTAGCCTCTTTCTCCCTCAGTTTCTTAAATATTTTTACTTAAAACTTATTAAAAACATTACTTAAACATTATTTGAAAAAACAATGCATAAAAGAAAATCTTTGCTTGTAGATACTAGAAGGCATACTTCTTTGGATACTTTATGTGGGTCCTCACTCCTGGGGAAACAATATATTCCTCTTTCTCTCTTTTTTTTTTGAACACTTTCAATTTTTTCCAATTATATGTAAAACAATTTTTCAATTTTTTTTCCAATTTTGAGTTCCAAATTCTCTTTCCTTCTTTCTTCCTTTCCTTCTCATTGAGAAACCAATCAATTTGATAACTGTTATATGTATGTGCAGACATGCAAAAACATTTTCAGTATTAGTCATGTTGTGAAAGAAAACACAGGCAAAAACTCCCTCAAAAATAAGGTAGTTTTTTTTATTTTGTTTTAGCACTATGCTTATAGAGTTATCTGCATTCAGATTCCATCAGTTCTTTGTCTGGTGGAGGGTAGCATTTTTTTCATCATAGGTCCTTCAGAATTATCTTGGATAAGACAAGAAAATGTCATTCACAGTTCATCATTGAACAATATTGTTGTTACTGTGTACAATGTTCTTCTGGTTCTGCTCATTTCAGTTTGCATCATTCAATGAAGTCTATGTTTTTCTGAAAGTATGTTGCTCATCATTTCTTACACCACAATAGTATTCCATCATAATCATATACCAAACTATTCAGCCATTCTCCTGATTGGTAGACATCCCCTCAGTTTCCATTTTTTTTTTTTGTGGCAATCATTTTCTAATGTTCCTCTTGGATATTCTACCTTTTTGAATTGTGATCACCTAGAAGTTTTTAAGTCAAAGATCAGATCTGACTAAATGAAGCACATGAGTTTGGACATGCAAGCAAGAGATTGCTTTACTGATGAACACAGGTTCTATTTTCACATAGAAGTAGAGGGTTGCATGATGAATTCAGTTTTCTACAATGTTCCTATTGCTTTGTAAATTTATGCTGTGACCCCAACTGTAGGAGGTCTGAAGGGGTTTATAGGATTCAAGGAAGCATGAGTAAAGTTGTCATTTGTTGCTCCCTACCAGATGACTGTTAATGTAGGTGTCCAAATCTGATATTCAGGTCAGCTCCCTGAAGGAATGTTGCATATAATAATAATAATAATAATAATAATAATGATGATGATGATTAATAATAATAGTAGTAGTGGTGATAATTACTAGCTTATATATGTAGTTCTGTAAGATTTGCAAAACACTTTTAATTGTCATCTTTTTATTTTCAAAATATCATAGGAGTTAAGTGCTATTACTATGCACATTTTACAGATGAAGCATTGATTGTGACTTGTCACACACTTAATAATGGTCTGATGTGGGGCAGAGCCAAGATGGCAAAGAGTAGGCAGGGCTTTGCCTGAGCTTTTCATGGCTTCCCTTCAAGTCAATAACAGATCAGACCTCTGACAAGGTTTTAGAATGACAGAACCCACAAATATTTGAAGTATAACAAATTTCCAATGGAAGATATTTTGGAAGAACTTCAAGAAAGGCCTGTCTCAATCAGGCAGGGGGAGACATGGTCCAGCATAGGTGCAGCACAGGGAGGCCAGGCTGGAGAGTCTTCTGCATTCCCAGTAAATTCTCGTTTAGCTCTTAGACAAATTACAGCAATACTGTCTACTCTGTGCTGGTTCAGAAGCCAGTGGATCAGCAGATTATCTCTAAATCTCCAACACAACTACAGAAGGCAAGTATTGAACCCCTGTACCTCAGTATAACAAGTGGGAGTTGGCCACGCCCATGCAGCACAGGCAGGAAACTGGCATCACCAACTCAGGGCAGTGGGAATCCACTGTCATCTGTAAAGGAAGTTTGGGACAATCTTCCCTTTGTCCTAAAAGCAAAACTCAATCTTTAAAATGAGCAAAAAAAAAAAAAAAAACAAAAAGAGACCCTAGATAGCTATTATAGAGACAGGAAAGAAGAAACCTCAAATCCTGAGGGCACTAAAGGCAAAATATATCCAAAGAAACCTCAAGGGCTGATATGAGCTGGTCTCCAAATCAAAAGACATTCTTGGAAGAATTTTTAAAAAAAATCTTAAAAGAGAGTTAGAAGAAAAATAGGGAAAGAAAATGAGAGCTTTGGAAAAGGAAAAACAGAAATTGTCTGAAAAAAAAACACTTCTTAAAAACAGATATGGTAAAATGGAAAAAAGAAAACAACTTCTTGAAAAACAGAATTGGTGAAATGGAAACAAAACAATTCTTTAACCAATAGAATTGTTGAGATGGAAAAAAAATCAGTTAACAAAATAACTCATTTAAAAGTTCAATTGGCCAATTGACAAAGGAGGTTGAAAAAGAAAAACTAAGAAGAAAATAATTCACTAAAAATTAGAATTGAAGTAATGGAAATAAATGACTCAATGAGACATCAAGAATCACTCAAACAAACCCACTTCCCCCAAAAAAAGAAAAAAAAATAGAATAATATGTAAAATATCTTATCAGAAAAACAATTGACCTGGAAAATATGAGACACAATCTAATAATTATTGGATGAAAAAAAAAATGAAAAAAAAATGAGCCTAAACAACATCTTTTAAGAAATCATCAAGGAAAACTGCCCTGATGTGTTACAATAAGAGGGTAAAATATCCATTGAAAGAATCTACTGATCACTTCCTGAAAGAGACCCCAAAATGAAACTTCCAAGGAATATTATAGTTGGGTTTCAAGATTATCAGATCAGGGAGAAAATTCTGTAAATATCCAGAAAGAAACAATTCAAATATGGAGGAGCCACAATTAGGATTACTCAAGACCTAGCAGTTTCCACTTTAAAGGAGCAAAAGGACTGGAATTTAATATTCCAGGGCAAAGAAGCTTGCCCTGCAGCCAAGAACAAACTATCCAGCAAAATTAAGCATTATCTTTCATGGGAAAAGATGTGCATTCAATGAAATAAGAGATTTCCATTTATTCTTGATAAAAAGACTAGAGCTGAACAGAATATCTGATCTTCAAATACAGATTTCAAGAGAAGCTAAAAAAGGGGTAAAGGGAAAAGGACCCACATGTATAAAAATGTTTGTAGCAGCCCTTTTTGTAGTGGCAAGGAACTGAAAACTGAGTGGATGCCCATCAGTTGGGGAATGGCTGATTAAGTTATGGTATATGAATGTTATGAAATATTATTGTTCTTTAAGAAATGATCAGCAGGATGATCTTAGAAAGGCTTGGAGTGACTTACGTGAACTGATGCTAAGTTAAGTGAGTAGAAGCAAGAAAACATTGTACACAGCAACAAGATTGTGCAATGATCATTTCTGTTGGATGTGGCTCTTTTCAACAGAGAGGTAATTAAAGCAATTTTAATAGACTTGTGTTGCAGAGAGCCATGTGCTTCCAGAAAGAGGACTGGGGGACTGAATGTCAATCAAACAGTATTTTTACCTTTTTTGTTGTTTGCTTGTGTTTTGTTTTGTCTCATTTTTTCCCTTTTTTTGAGCTGATTTTTCTTGTGCAGCATGTTAACTATGGAAATATGTATAGAAGAATTGTACATATTTAGCATAAAAAAATAATGGTCTGAGGAAGGATTTGAACTTTGGTCCTCCTAATTCCATTTTTTTTGGTTGTTTTTTTGTTTTGTTTTGTTTTGTTTTTTTAATTACTGTTAAGACTGAATTGTTATCTTCTTAGTATTTAAGGACAAGTCTCAGTGTGAATAAAGGTATATGTTCCATTTTAGTCAAAGCCAATAAAAAGCTCTGTGACCAAGACCAATATATAATGAAAATCCCCTTGCGGCCAAAGCAGTTATAAGGGGTAATTTTATATCTCTACATGCTTACTTGCATAAAATAGAGAAAGAGAAGATCAATGAATTGGGCTTACAATTAAAAAAGCTAGAAAAAAAGCAAATCAAAAACCCTCAATTAAGTACCAAATTGGAAATTCTGAAAATAAAAGGGGAGATTAAAAAAAAAATTGAAAATAAGAAAACTATTGAATTGATAAATAAAACTGAGTTGGTTTTATGAAAAAACCAACAAAATAGATAAGCCTTTAGTTAATTTGATTAGAAAAAGGAAAGAAGATAATCAAATTGTTAGTCTCAAAAATGATAAGGGAGAACTTTCCTCCAATGAAGAGGAAATTAGAGTAATAATTAGGAATTACTTTGCCCAACTTTATGCCAGTAAGTTTGATAATCTAAATGAAATGGAGGAATATCTACCAAAAAATACATTGCCCAGGTTAACAGAAGAAGAAATAAATTATTTAAATAGCCCCATTTTAGAAAAGGAAATAGAACAAGCTATTAATCAACTCCATAAGAAAAAATCTCCAGGGCCAGATGGATAAACATGTGAATTCTACCAAACATTCAAAGAACAATTAATTACAATACTATATAAACTATTTGAAAACAATAGGGAAAGAAGATATACTACCAGATTCCTTCTAAGATATACATATGGTGTTAATAGCTAAATCAGGTAGGGAGAAAACAGAGAAAGAAAATTATAGACCAATTTCCCTAATGAATATTGATGCAAAAATTTTAAATAAGATATTAGCAATGAGATTACAGAAAGTCATCAATAGGATGAATACACTATGACCAAGTAGGATTTATGCCAGGAATGCAGGGCTGGTTCAATATTAGGAAAACTATTAGCATAATCAATTATATTCATAACCAAATTAACAAAAAACATATGATAATTTCAATAGATGCAGAAAAAGCCTTTGATAAAATCCAACATCCATTCCTATTAAAAACACTAGAGAGTATAGGAATAAATGGGCTTTTCCTTAAAATGATTAGTAGTATCTATTTAAAACCATCAGCAAGCATCATATGTAATGAAGACAAACTAGAACCATTCCCAATAAGATCAGGAGTGAAACAAGGCTGCCCACTGTCACCATTACTATTCAATATTGTATTAGAAATGCTAGCTTTGGCAGTAAGAGAAGAAAAAGAAATGAAAGGAATTAGAGTAGGTAATGAGGAAACCAAATTATCACTCTTTGGAGATGACATGATGGTATACTTAGAGAACCCTAGAGACTCAACTAAAAAACTACTAGAAACAAGGCACAACTTTAGCAAAGTTGCAGGATTTAAAATAAATCCACATAAATCATAAGCATTTTACATATTACCAACAAAGTTCAGCAGCAAGAGATACAAAAAGAAATTCCATTCAAAATAACTGTTGAGAGTATAAAATATTTGGGAATCAATCTGCCAAGGAAAAGTCAGAAATTATATGAACTAAACTACAAACACTTGCCACACAAACAAAATCAGACCTAGTCAATTGGAAAAACATTAAATGCTCATGGGTAGGCCAAGCAAATATAATAAAAATGACAATACTACCCAAACTAATTTACTTATTTAGTGCCATACCAATCAAACTCCCAAGAAATTACTTTACAATTCTAGAAAAAAACAGTAGCAAAGTTCATTTGGAAAAACAAAAGGTCAAGAGTTTCAAGAGAATTAATGAAAAAAAAAAAGGCTGATGAAGGTGGCCTTGCTGTACCAGATCTAAAACTATATTACAAAGCAGCAGTCAACAAAACCATTTGGTACTAGTTAAGAAATAGAGTAGTTCATCAGTGGCATAGGATAGAATCACAGGACAAACCAGGCAATAACTATAGCAATTTAGTGTTTGATAAACCCAAAGACCCCAGCTTCTGGGATAAGTACTCATTATTTGACAAAAACTGCTGGGAAAATTGGAAACCAGTGTGGAAGAAATTAGGACTTGACCCACACCTAACACCACATACCAAGATAAGATCTAAATGGGTTCATGATCTGGATATAAAGAGTAATATTATAAGTAAATTAGAGGAACATAGTATAGTTTACCTCTCAGACATGTGGAGATGGAATAAATTTATGTCCGAAGAAGAACTGGAACTCTTAAATTGAACACCAGATAGAAAATTTTGACTATATTAAGTTTAAACGTTTTTGTACAAACAAAAGCAATGCAGTCAAGATTAGGAGGGAAGCAATAAATTGGGAAATCATCTTTACATTTAAGGGTTCTGATAAAGGTCTCATCTCTAAAATATATAGAGAATTGTCTCATATTTACAAGAATTCAAGCCATTCTCCAATCGATAAATGGTCAAAGGATAAGAACAATTTTCAGATGATGAAATTAAAACTATTTGTAGTCATATGAAAAGGTGCTCCAAATCACTATTGATCAAAGCAATGCAAATTAAGACAACTCTGAGGTACCACTACACACTTGTCAGATTGGCTAAAATGACAGGAAGAGATGATGAATGTTGGAGGGGATGTGGGAAGGCTGGGACACTGATGCATTGTTGGTGGAACTGTGAATGGATCCAGCCATTCTGGAGAGCAATTTGGAACTATGCTCAAAAAGTTATTAAACTGTGCATACCCTTTAACCCTGCAGCGTTCCTATTGGGCTTATATCCCAAAGAAATCATAAAGGAAGGAAAGGTCCCCACATGTGCAAGAATGTTTGTGACAGCCCTTTTTGTAGTGGCTAGAAACTGAAAACTGAATGGATGCTCATCAATTGGAGAATGGCTGAACAAATTATGGTATATGAATGTTATGGAATATTATTGTTCTGTGAGAAACAACCAGCAGGATGATTTTCAGAGAGGCCTGGAGAGACTTGCACAAACTGATGCTGAGTGAAATGAGCAGAACCAGGAGATCAATGTACACGGCAACAACAATACTATATGATGATCAATTCTGATGGACATGACTCTCTTCAACAATGAAATGTTTTGAACTAGTTCCAATTGTTCATTGAAGAAAGCCATATACATCCAAAGAGAGGGATGTGGACTACAACATAACATTTTCATGCTCTCTATCGATGTTTGCTTGCATTGTGTTTCCTTTCTCTGATTTTTCTTTCTTGTAGATATGATTTTTCTTGCACAAAAATGGTAAGTGTGGAAATATGTATACATGTATTCGACCTGTCAAGTATTCTAACATAATTAACATGTAGTGGATATCCTGCCATCTAGGGGAGGGGTGGGAAGTAGGGGGGAAAATTTGTAACAGAAAACTTTGTAAGGGTTAATGTTGAAGAATTATCCATACATATGTTTAGCAAATAAAAAACTTTAATAAAAAGAAAGAGAGAGAGAGACAGAGAGAGAGAGAGAGAGAGAGAGAGAGAGAGAGAAGCAAGACCTATGAAATAAAGAACTTGTCCTATATTCAAAAAAAAAAAAAGAAAAAAAGAAAGAAAATCCCTTGACCATCCCCCCCATGTGATCCATATATAAAATATGAATTTAAATTCAAATATGATTTCCTTCATGCAGTCACACCAATGTTTATTCTGAATTTCTAATTCAGTACAAGGCAAGGTTTAGAAGTTTGAGTGTATAATCTTCATCTATCTAAATTTTTATTCATCGGACATGAAATATCACAAAGCAGAAATTCTCAGTTATTAGAATGATCCACTTACAAATCTGTAGAAATTAGGAAATATTAGTGGTATTATCCATTATAACATTTCACGTCAGGAACATCTCATTAAGCTTTTCCCCCAAAAGCCAACATTTTCAACCTTTTCCTGAAGAGAAAAATAGCTGTTGAGGAAAAAAAATTCTCCTTTTTTAAAAATTTTCATTTAAAATAAAATAAATCCAAAATAACACAAAATGAAATAAATCCAATAAATAAAAAATCATTAAATTTTAAATTTAAATTTTTAAATACTAAAAAAATTAAATATTTAGTATGAGTATTTTGAATATAACTCTAACCAGGGCTGTTTTTCTTTATCCCCAATATTTCGTTCATCCTAAAACTATAATAGATCCCAATAACACATCAAAAGTAAAACTATTAGAAACAAATACATGATACTCTTTCTTAAAGTCTCTGGAGAAAAATATGATACAAAAACAAGAAATATCTATGGGGCAAAAACAATTGAAAAGAAAAAAAAAAGACACTGGAAATTTTACGAAATCATTTACCAGAATGCTCTTTTTTTTTTTTAATCAGTATTGCCATATTTACTTTTGTCTGATGTTATTTGCAACATACATAATTTTTAATATAAAGAAATAATAATTTACTAATGTACTAGTTTAAGCAGTATATCATACTATGGAAAAGCAGCAGTCACTTAACCTTTACTACCACAAAGATTCATTCAAACTTCTTTCCTTTCTCATCATTCAAATTAAGTATACTAAGCCATAGTACATTATAGGTGTATTATTTGCTTTACACATTTAAAATATTTGGGAATGAAATGCAGAAACAAAAAAAACTATTTGCTTCCTTATATAATGATTTTTATGACACCAAAAATTAATGTAATTTATTGAGTCACATATCAGTGACTCATATATTTGTAAATTTCAAAGCCTATACAAATATGAAGTATAGATGTATATATATGTTGAAGGTCATCATACTTCAAGAGATCATTAAGAAAAACTGCCCCGATATCCTAGAAACAAAAGGGGAAGTACTGATTGAAAGAGTCCATCCATCACCTCTGGAAAGAAATCCCACAAGGAAAACCCCAAGAAACAATGTTGAAAACTCCAAAACTACAATCTCAAGGAAAAAGTACTGCAAGTTGCCAAACAAAAACAATTAAAATATCGAGGAGCAATAGTCAGGATTACCCAGCATCTAGCAGCTTCTAACAATAAAGGATTGGAGGGCCTGGAATAACATATTTCACAAGGCAAAGGAACTGGGATTACAATCAAGAATTAATTACCCAGGGATACTCAGTATCATCTTTCAGAGGAGGAGATAGAACTTCAATAAAGTAAGATATTTCCAATAATTTCTTTTGAATAAACTAGAACTAAACAAAAAATTTAATCTACAAACACAGGGTACAAGAGAATTATAAAATATATGGGAAAATATATATTTAAAGATTAAAGTGTTTACATCCCTAGATAGCAAAACAACATCTGTAACTCTTGAGAACTGTATCTGTCACTGGGGCAGACAAAAGGGCATCACATGCTCTGAGGATGTAGTTGTGAATAGTCCTTCATGTAACAATATCAAAGAAAAAGACATTAGGGGGTGGGAAAAGGTCTGTACTTGAAAGAAGAAAGGGGAGATATAATGGAACAATTATATGAAGAAAAGTCCAAAACACCTATTACATTTGAGGGAAAAAAGGGAGGGGGATGATCTTCCTCTGAAGCTTGATCTCATCAGTTTTGACTTGAGGTGGGAATAATTTAATCATTTAGTTGGTTATAGATTGTATCTAACCCTATAAAGAAATAGGAGGAGAAAGAGGGTGAAAAAAGGGAGGGTCAGGATAAAAGGGAGGGCAGAATCATTAGGGGAGGAGGAAAGAGAATTGGAAGGATTAATAGAAGATAAGATAGTGGATTAAAAAAAATTACTAAGAGAAGAGGGAGGGGTGATAGGAGATAAGATAGTGGGTAGAGTGAGTAAAAAAAATAAATCAATGAATATTTTTGTGTATGACTGAGGTGAAATAAAAAAGTAACTCCAGAGAGAGGAACTAAGTGGCTAGGGTATTTTAGGGAGAATCCATATATATGTTGAAGTCCCCTAAAATTAGATAGGTAATTATTGAGGAGAAAAATATTTGTAATCCAAGTACCAAATTCTTTGAGAAAGGAAGAGAAGTGACCTAAAGGTCTATAGACAATAGCTGCTAGGACTTTGATTGGATGATAGATGTGAAAATCATGAACATTGAAAGAAGAGAGTGATGGAGTGAGAAAGAGAACTAGGAAGTGGCAATGGGAAGCAAAAAGTATTGCCATTCCCCTGCCTTGATCAGTGAGCTTCAGAAGTAGTGAAGATACAGTCAGTGCTGGAAAGGGTACCCAGAGATGCTGTCTCTTCAGGGGGTACCAGATTTCAACAAGAACTAGTAGATAGAAGGAATGGGAAAAAGAATAGATTTAAGATTAAGGGAAGTTGCATATGGAACAGGAATTCCATAGTGAACAGTGGGTGGAATTAAGATGAAACTTTGGGAAGGAAGGGTTAAAAGAGATGAAAATAAGAAATCAAGTTTAGGGGAATGTTGAGGAGGGAGTTGAATTTGATTTACTAGAGTTCAGAGTCACTGGGATGTGGACGTTTGGATTACATGTGAGCTTGTCCATCATCACTGAGTGGAGGCCACCACTTCTCTTCCTTCAAAGAACAGATAAGAGGGAGAATGGGCTGTGAAGAGAAGGTAAAGGATGTCTTGTGCTGGTAGAGATGGAAGTGATTACTTTGGGATAGATAGCAGATGCCTGCCTGTTTTCTAGTAATCTTTCTTCAGGAGACAGTCTGTGCTGAGCACTAGATGAAAAGCTCAGGGTGCTAGCACACTTATAGTCTGAGAGGTTCTTACCTGAGTAGGTTGACTATACAATGGTGGTGGTGGAATAAGGTAGTAGAAAACTTCTTGAAGGGATGGAAGATTCCTAGCCTGGACTCAAGCAGTCTTTCCTCAGGGGATACACTACAGTCAGTAGGAGATGGAAGGCTCCAGACCTTAATAATTTAACCCAAATCATGGCAAAGATAAAAGCAAAACAAAATGAACAAAAATAAAAACAAGTATGAAAAACATAAAGAAAAAATAAACTCATTTTTTTGTAGTTTGACTTTTCTTGATTGACATTTAAAGAATTCAACCAAGTTCAAGTCTCTAACCAGTATATTGGGCCTTAAGTGTTCTCACAGGTCTTCTATACAGCTTCTAAGTCTCTCTTTCTCATTTCTGCCTTTATTGTAACTCTGTCATAAAGTTCCTTACTGTCCACTAATGGCCATGACCCAAATTGAAGCACTCATCATCCCTTCCTGACTCTTATCTCTTCACATTTTAATCCACTATCCATTTAGTTGCCAAAGTGATTTTTATAAAGTACACAACTGACCATGTCACCCTCCCCAGTGAATAAACTCCATTGGTTTCCTATTATGTCCAAGATTAAATTTTTACATAGCATTTAGAGCCTTTCATACCCAAGTCTCTTCCTACCTTTTAAGTTTCTAGATACCTTACTTCCCTACTCTCTGATTCAATCTAACCTTTATTTAATTTAGTCCACAAAGATTTTCATAAAGTATATGTCTGACCATTTCATTGTCTCACTTAGTAAATGCTAGTGCCTCCCTATCACCCCCAGGATCAATTTACAAATCCTCTATTCAGCATTCAAAGCTTTACAGAGTCTAACCACCTCCAACTTTTCCAATCTTTTTATAGCTTACTCTCTAGCACTGTTCCCTTTGCTGATAAACAAACAAAACAGTCCATTTCTTAGCTTTGGACATTTTCTCTGTAGGTTCCCAATGCCTAGAATGCTTTCCATTTGGTTTCCCTTAAGGCTCAACTAAAATCCTACCTTCCATAAGAAGCCATTCTCAACCTCTCTGAATTCTAAACCTAGTTTCTTTTAATTATTTATTTAAATTTTATTTTATATGTTAGATTGTGAATTCTTAGAGGGCATGGACTGCTTTTTTTTTTTTTTTGGCTACTTTTCTTATTCCCAATGCTTAACACAGTGCCTAGCATATATAATATCTGCTTAGTAATGTTTACTGAATTGAACTGAGAAACAACATTTGCTTTCTTGTATATCTGAGTCTATGCTTTTGCACTGGCTATACCCAATATATGGAATATTTTTTGTTCTGACTGCTGGTGCTTAGCTTCCATGGCTTCCTTCAAGATTCAGCTCAAATCCCATCTTCAAGAGGCCTCTTCTTATTTTGTAGATGCTAGTGTTTAGTAGCAACTCTACTTATGTTTTTCTAAGATCATCAAATTCATCATTCCTTATAGCATAATGGTATTCCTTTACAAGCATATATGCCAATTTGTTCAGTCATCCCCTAAATGATGAGCATTCTCACAATTTCTAGTTGTTTAACACTACAAAGAGAACTGATATAAAAATTTTAGAACATATAAGTTCTTTTCCTTTTTTCCTAATCATCTTGGGAAATAGACTTAATATTGGCACTAACTACAAATGACATGAAAGAAAATTCTATCTGCATCTAGAAAAAGAACTGATAAATAGAAACATATATAGAATAGTTCACATGCACACACACATTGATGTTGAATAGTAGATATCTTTAAGGTGAGCAGTGGAGAAGGAAAAAAAATTAAAGGATAAACAAGTTATGTGGTAACTTTATTATGTGTTTAAAAGAAATAGCAAATTGCACTTGATAGATTTGCAGTTTTGTATACAATCATTTTTTCTATTCTACTATAGTATAGAAATGGTTATTTTATTTCTTAAATTCAGAATAAAAGAAAATTTAAAATTTAAGAAAAGATGCTACTGCTCTTGTCTCAGAATTTCCTTCTAACTGCCCTGCATATACTTTAATATATTTTGTTATTTATACTTTTTCTGCCTTGTTAAAATGTGAACTCTTATCTGAGTATAAGTTTTGTATGCTCAAAATTTAGCCCAGTTAGCTGATGTTTTGATTTTGTTCAGTCATTTCAATCATGTCTAACTCTTTGTGACAACATTTTGGGGCTTTCTTGGCAAAGACAATGGAGTAGTTTGCCATTTCCTTCTCTAATTCATTTTACAGATGGGGAAACGGAAGCAAACAAGATTTAGTAACTTGTACAAGATCACATAGTTACTGTCTGAGGCTGGATTTGAACTGAGCAAAATGTGTCTTTATTTTTTGCCTAGTGTTCTCTCTACCATGCTGGTTTAAGACTTCTAAATTACAGAGATAATACTTCAGAGGAAGAAAGAATTGGTTGAAAAAGGGGATAAAAAGATAAACTAAAGCCAAGTTCATGATCTTACCCTTCTTCCTTTAATATCTCTATTCTTGACCAATGAAGTAAATAAAGGATTAACTCACAATTCAAGTGCTACCTTGGGGGGGAAATTATCAGGACACTATTACTTAGACCAATAAGGCCAATGGACTCATAGTAGCACTAGACAGATTCCAATTACTTAGGGGAATAACACTCTTCTAAGAGGATAGAGGATTCAATCTTGATAGCACCTAAGAAATTATAAAACCATGACAACAATAATTTTTCTGTATTTATTAATGATTTCCAGGAAATAGAGTGGTTATTTACTGAGGTTACACTACATGTAAGGTCTAGATGATAGATTTGAATTTAGGAGTCCTGACTTGACATTCAACATTATAACACTTCAGTACCTCAGATTATAGTACTATCTCATACTATTGCTAGTCTACCAGTAGCATCTGCCTTACAGAGTTGTTATAAAGATCAAATTTTCAAAACTTAAAACATGCCAGATCTTCATTTTATTATGTTTGTGATTAGTAAATAATGTTATTTATTTTTAAAATAGTTTTGGAATGTTTTGTGAACTTACAAATTTATAGTTGATTGAAGAAATTGATAGCTCATTATATAAAAAACTGAGCATAATGATGTTTCTTGGAAATGTAATCAGGAGTATGCTGGAGCCAGCTCAAGGCAGTTGGAGAACCAACTGCTAAATTTCCAGTATGAGTATGAAGACTTCAAAAATAAGCCAACTACAAATCAGGGTTTGGTTTATTGTTTTGCTGATTGTCTAAACTTAAGAAAGTGATGGGAAAGTGTTAATAAGTTATAATTTAAAAGGTTGTCCTGCATACATTTTTAAAGTCCAGTTCTTAAATATTTACCAGCACTTCCCTAAATATAACCTATAATGAGATCATTTCCAAGGCAGAAAAATTCCTCCATTCTTCTTCTAGTGCTTTTTTCAGGAATCTAAGTCACTCTAAGGACAAGCACTGCTGGTAATATTAAGTCGTTCAATAGTGAGAAGGATGACTCATTTACAACAGGGCAGTCCAACCTGCAGCAAGGCCATTCATTCATCAAATTTTACTATTTTGGCAAAGAGAGTGGGTCTTCAAACTGGGTTCATATAAGGGCAAGGTAAAGTGAGATGAATAAGGAGGATGAAAAGAAGGAGACAAATTAAGGAATTATTGAAACAAAGCTGTTGTTGTTTGTACTTTGTTCTTGAAAAATACCATGACATCAGGGAGGTGATGCCATGACAAGGAAATGAATTGGATTGAAGTGAAGGAAGGCTGTACAAAGTCACCAGTTTACTTTCTCCTCTGGATGATTCCAGAGGAGGGCCAATGACAAGATATATATCAGGATGATTGAAAATGTCCCTGGATGTAATGGAAGCTGAAACAAAGCCAGAAAGCAAAAGAACAATAGTCTAAGGAATAGAATACTGAATGACAATCAGAATTTGAGTTTGAATTCCAGATCTCTAGAGGAAGTCACAATTTCTTTGAGTTGAGATTCCTCATCTGTAAAATGGGGATAATAACAGTTATGCTAGCCAGCTGATGTTGTTTTGAAACTAAACGTAGAAAAAGCTAATAAAATGTTTTGCCAACTTTAGAATGTTATATGAATGTCAACTGTAGGGAGCATAAACCTCAAGCTTGAAGGGAAAGATTACCTAGCTTAATCCCTTCATTTCACAGATAAGAAAACTAAAACTCAGAGGGATTAAGTAATATGCCTGGGGCTATAAAATAGTAAATATCACAGGCTTAATTTGAACACAAGTCCTCTAACAAGTAGGAGAACTAGGTGGTGAAGTAAAGAGATAAAGTACCAGGCCTGGAGTTAGAAAGATTCATCTTGAGTTCAAATCCCATCTTCAACAGTTAGACTCTTTAACCTATTTGCTTCAGTTTCCTCATCTGTAAAATGAGTCTGAAATAGAAATGGTAAACCACTCCAGTATCTTTGCCAAGAAAACCCCAAATTAAGTCACAAAGAATCAGATACTGAATAATAACAATAGTTTAAAAGTTAAAAATAAATAATAAAAGGCTTTGCAAAGCACAATTACAACTCCTTAAGAGAATAACTTAGCATGAAAGTAAAGTACAGCCAAAAATCCTGGTTCATTCTTCTTTTTTTTTTTCAACTATACTCATATACCATGATAGCTATATTATCAGGAATGCTAATTTTGAATGTTACAGAGAGTATATATGATATCAGTGTATTAATAGTTTCTCTAAGACATTCTAAGGTCCCTCGACCCCTAGTAGAAGAGGCAAAATAAATAGACAAAAAAAAAAGAATTAATAAATGGCTGCATGAATGAAGAGATAAATAAATAAATGGGTTATTTAGTTCATTAAACAAGAAATACAATAATTTTTCTTTTTTTTTTTTTTTTTTGCAAATTATCCTCTCTCAAACCAGACACATTTTTAAAAAATTATTTAATACTTTCTATCAACAATCAGTGACAGGTGAAAAAGTTAAAATAGTTCACATTTACTCATAAAACATATAATGGTTCATTATTTGGTAAATTGAAGCTTACTTTTCAGCTCTGGAAAGACAACAGAATAATTAATATCACTACTAAAATTCAAATAACCTAAAGCAATGTAATATCAAAATGGGAAAGATGAATGCAAAACGAGTTCTAAAAGATGATCTGAGCTCTCCTCAATATACCTAATGTCACTCAGACTAATGAAGATATTTCTTTATATTTCAAAAAGTACAAACTTATATCAAACTGTGCACACCCTTTGATCCAGCAGTGTTTCTGTTGGGATTATATCCCAAAGTGATCTTAAAGGAGAGAAAGGGAGCCACATGTGCAAAAATGTTTATGGCAGCCCTTTTTGTAGTGGCTAGAAACTGGAAATTGAATGAATGCCCATCAATTGAAGAATGGCTGAATAAATTATTGTATAAGAATGTTATGGAATATTATTATTCTGTAAGAAACGACCAATAGGATGATTTCAGAGAGGCCTGGAGAGACTTACATGAACTAAGCTAAGTGAAATGAGCAGAACCAGGAGATGATTATATACAGCAACAACACGATTATATGATATTCAAGTCTGATGGAGATTGCTCCCTTCAACAATGAGATGATTCAAAACAGTTCCAACAATTCAATCCAGTGATTAAGAGAGAGCCATCTTTATCCAGAGAGAGGACTGTGGGAACTGACTGTGGTTCACAACATAGCATTTTCACTCTTTTTGTTGTTGTTTGCTTGCTTTTTATTTTGCTTCTCTCTCTCTCTCTCTCTCTCTCTTTTTTTTTTGCAACAGGACAATTGTATAAATATGTATACATATATTGGATTTAACATGTTTCTACCATGTTTAACATATATTGGACTACTTGCCATCTAGGAAAGGGTATGGAAGAAAGGGGGAAAAATTGGAACACAGGATTTTGCAAAAGCTGATGTTGAAGAATTGTCCAAAGTTTTGAATAATAAAAAGTTTTAATTAAAAAAAAAGTACAAACTTAGAAAGGCAGAGCTAAGATGGCAGAGAGTAGATATGTCTTTATCTGAGTTTCTCTAGTGTCCCTCAGATCAACAACAGATCAAACCTCTGAACTGGTTTTGGAGTGACAGAATCTACAAATATTTGAAGTCTTACAAATTTCCATCAGAAGACACTAATTTAGGAAAGGTGATTCTATTGGAAGAAGAGGAAAATGGAGTTAAAGTGGGGTAAATTACATTTTATAGAGAGACAAAAAAAAAAAAAAAACCTATTACAATTGAGGGAGAGAAGGAAGGGTGTTGAACATTGTGTGAATCTTATTCTCATCAGATTTGGCTTAAAGAGCCAAAAACATCACAGAGGTTATCTCACCTTATAGAGAAGTAGAAGGGGATGAACTTTACCATGCAACAGATGTAGATAGCAGATTGAATTAAAAGCCAGAATTCTACAATTTGTTGTTTACAAGAAACACATTTAAAGCAGAATAATACATTCAGAGTAAAGGTAAAAGTCTGGAGCATAATCTATTATGCTTCAGTTAAAGTTTAAAAAAAAAAAAAAAAAAAAAAAACAACCAAATAGATAAAACTTTAGTTAATTTGATTAGAAAAAAAGAAAAAAGGAAAACAAATTGTTAGTCTCAAAAATGAAAAGGAGAACTTTCTACCAAATGAAGAGGAAATTAGAGAAATAATTAGGAATTATTTCTCCCAACTATATGTCAATAAATCTGATAATCTAAGTAAAATTGAGGAATACCTACAAAAATTTGGATTGCCCAGATTAACAGAAGAGGAAATAAATTACTGAAATAGTCCCATTTTATTTTATTTTATTTATTATTTTATTTATTAAAGCTTTTTATTTGCATAGCATATGCATGGGTAGTTCCTCAACACTGAACCTTACAAAGCTTTCCGTTACAAATTTTCCCCCTAGTCCCCTCCCCTCCCCTAGATGGCAGGGAGTCCACTACATGTTAATTATATTAAAATACTTGACAAGTTGAATATATGTATACCTATTTCCATACTTCTCTTGCTATGCAAGAACAATCATATCTACATGAACAAAAAATATGAGAAAGGAAACCCAATGCAAACAAACATCAATAGAGATCATGGAAATGATATGTTGTGGTCCACATTTCATATCCCTCTCTCTGGATGTACATGGCTTTCTTCACTGAACAATTGGAACTGGTTTGAAACATCTCATTGTTGAAGCCATGTCCATCAGAATTGATCATCATATAATATTGTTGTTGCTATGTATAATGATCTCCTGGTTCTTCTCTTTTCACACAGCATCAGTTCATGCAAGTCTCTCCAGGCCTCTCTGAAATCACCCTGCTGGTCATTTCTTTTCTTTTTTTTTATTTTATTTGCATAACATATGTGTGGGTAATTCTTCAACAATAACCCTTACATAGCTTTCCGTTACAAATTTTCCCCCCAACTCCCCACCCCTCCCCTAGATGGCAGGATATCCACTACATGTTAATTATGTTAAAATATTGGCAAATCGAATATATGTATACATATTTCCAAACTTATCATTGTTGTGCAAGAAAAATCTTATCTACACAAACGATATATCAGTTAAAGGAAACACAATGTAAGCAAACATCAATCAAGGAGTATGAGAATGTTATGTTGTGGTCCACATTTCACATCCCTCTCTCTGGTCATTTCTTACAGAACAATAATATTCCATAACATTCATATGCCATAATTTATTCAGCCATCTCCAATTGATGGGCATCCATTCAGCTTCCACTTTTGTAGCCACTACAAAAAGGGCTGCCACATTCTTGCACATGTGGGGTCCTTTCCCTCCTCTAAGATCTGTTTGGGATATAAGCCCAATAGAAACACTTCAGGGTCAAAGGGTAGGCACAGTTTGATAACTTTTTGAGCATAGCTCCAAATTGCTCTCCAGAATGGTTGGATGCGTTCACAGTTCCACCAACAATGTATTAGTGTCCCGGTTTTCCCACATCCCCTCCAACAGTTATCATTATCGTTTCCTGTCATTTTAGCCAATCTGACAGGTGTGTAGTGGTACCTTAGAGTTGTCTTAATTTGCATTTCTCTGATCAATAGTGATTTGGAGGACCTTTTCATATGAAATAGTCCCATTTTAAAAAAAGAAAAAGAACAAGCTATTAATTAACTCTCTAAGAAAAAATCTCTAGCTTCAGATAGATTTACATGTAAATTCTACCAAACACTTGAAGAACAATTAATTCAAATATTATGCAAACTATTTGAAAAAATAGGGAAAGAAGGAGTCCTACAAAATTCCTTTTATGTCACAGATATGGTACTGATACTTATATCAGATAGGGTCAAAACAGAGAAAGAAAATTATCAATTTCTTTAATGAATATTGCTCCAAAAATCTTAAGTAAAATAGTAGCAAAGAGATTAGAGTAAATCATTCCCAAAGTAATAAAATATGACCAAATAGGATTTATACCAGTAATAGAAGGCTTGTTCAATATTAGGAAAATTATTAGCATAATTGACTATATCAATAACCCAACTAACAAAAATCATATAATTATCTCAATAGATACAGAAAAAGCACCCATTCCTATTAAAAACACTAGAGTATAGGAATAAATGGAGTCTTCCTTAAAATGATCAGTAACATCTATTTAAAACCATCGGGTAGCATCATATGTAATGGGGAAAAACTAGAAATATTCCAAATAAGATCAGGGGTGAAACAAGGTTGCTCATTATCACTATTATTATTCAATATTGTATTAAAAATGCTATCTTTGGCAATAACAGAAGAAAAACAGATGAAAGTAATTAGAGTAGGTAATGAGAAAAGGAAATTATCACTCTTTGTAGATGGTATGATGGTATACTTAAAGAATCCTAGAGAATCAATTAAGAACACTACTAGAAACAATTCATAATTTTAGCAAAATTGTCGGATACAAAATTGTCAGACACAAAATACAAAATAAATTTACATAAATTCATCAGCATTTTTATATATTACCAACAAAGCCCAGCATGAAGAGATACAAAGAGAAATTCCATTTAAAATAACCATAGATAATATAAAATATTTGGGAGTCTATCTACCAAGTCAATGTCAGGAACAATATAAACAGAAGTACAAACCACTGTCCACACAAATAAAGTCAGACCTAATCATTTGGAAAAATATAAGTGCTCATGGGTAGGCAGAGCAAATATAAAAAGAATGACAATACTATTTAAATTAATCTACTTATTCAGTGCCATACCAATCTCCCATGAAATTATTTTACAGATCCAGAAAAAAAAATAACAAAGTTCATCTGGAAGAACAAAAGTTAAAGAATTTCAAGGAAATTCCTGAAAATAATGAAGGTGGCCTAGGTGTACCAGATCTAAAAGTATATTACTGGCTAAGTAATATAGTACTTATTACTGCTTTAGTATTGGCTAAGAAATAGAGTAGTTGATCAGTGGAATAGGTTAGGGTCACAGGACAAAATAGTCAATGACCATAGTAAATCTGCTGTTTAACAAACTAAGAGACTCCAGCTTTTGGGATAAGACTATTTGACAAAAATTGCTAGGAAAATTGGAAATTAGTATGGCAGAAACTAGGCATTGATGCACTCCTAATACCATATATCTAGATGAAGTCAAAATAGGTTCATGATTTAAACATAAAGAGTGATATTATAAGCAAATTAAAAGAACAAAGCATAGTTTTCCTCTCAGATCTGTGGAGAAAGAAAGAATTTGTGGTCAAAGAAGAACTGGAGTATGTTGTTGAACACAAAATAGATAATTTTTATTATATTAAGTTAAAATCTTTTGTACAAACAAAACCAATGCAAACAAGATTAGAAGAGAAGCAATAAACTGGGGAAAAAAATTTACATTCAAGGGTTCTGATAAAGACCCCATTTCTAAAATATATAGATTATTGACTTACATTTATAATAATTCAAACCATTCTTCATTTGATAAATGGTCAAAGACTATGAACAATTTTCAGATGAAAAAATTGAAGCCATTTCTAGTCATATGAAAAGTTGATCTAAATCATTATTGATTAGAGAATTGCAAATTAAGACAACTCTGAGGTAGCACTACATACCTCTCAGAATGGCTAAGATGAGAGAAAACGATAATGATGAATGTGGGAGGGGATGTGGGAAAACTGAGACATTAATATATTGTTGATGGAGTTGTGAACTTATCCAATCATTTTGAAGAGCAATTTGGAACTATGCCCAAAGGAGCTATCAAAAAACCCTCTGATCCATCAGTGTTTCTACTGGGTTTATATTCCAAAGAGATCATAACAGAGAGAAAGAGACCCACATGTGTAAAAAGGTTTGTGGCAGTCTTTTTTTGTAGTGGCAAGAAACCGGAAACTGAATGAATACTCATCAGTTGGAGAATGGCTGAATAAGTTATGTTATATGAATGTTTTGTAATATTATTGTTTTATAAGAAATGATCAGCAGGATGATTGCAGAGTCCTGGAGGGGACTCTCTCTATATGAACTGATGCTAAATAAAATGAGCAGAACCAGGAGATCATTGTACAGAGCAATAAGATTATATGAAGCTCAATTCTGATGGATGTGGGCCTTTTCAACAATGAGATGGTTGAGGCCATTTTCAATGATCTTGTGATGAAGAGAGACATATACCTCTAGAGAGATGACTGAAGGACTTGAGTATGGATCACACATTTCCACTTGTTTTGTTGTTGCTTCCTTGCATTTTGTTTTCTTTCTCATTTTTTTTCCCTTTTCATCCTATTTTTCTTGTGCAGCATGATAATTGTATAAATATGTATACATATATTATCTTTAACATATATATTTTAATATGTTTAACATATATTGGATTACTTGCCATCTAGGGAAAGGGGTGAGGAGAAGGGGGGGAAATTTGGAATATAAGATTTTGCAATGGTCAATATGGAAAAATTATTCATGCATATGTTTTGAAAATAAAGTTTTCATAAAAAAGAAATTTAGATATTTAATACATTAAACTATTTCTAGAGAGAAACTTCAATGAACACCCATCAAATGATCCTTTCAGACACACATGAAATAAAAGATTCCAGAGATGATCCATGTATTAATGTTTTCATTGAGCATATTTTCCTGCAAGTATTCATCAAATTGATGGTGAAGACTATATGTAGTTACCTTTCTCTTTTGCACATACTCTTCAGAAGAACAGATGTTCTGCAGCTTTGTAAAGTTAAAGACATAAGACAAATAAAGGATCTAAAGCAAACTTGGGTATTCAGATGGTTGATTGCATGTCAGTTACAGCATGTTGGGCAATCTTCCATTCCACCAGTTTTGCAGTGCCCATTCTCAAAGAAAACATCAATAAGGAACATACATTGTCTGCCTGATACTGGCTTTATTTTGATTTCTATAATTGCCATGCAACATTAGTACAACCAAAATTTTGTTCAATGAATGAGCATGTATTTCCATGAAATATTCTCAAAATGCTCTGTATCAATTTCATAAATCATTCATTTCTGACAAGCATCATAAAATTAATAAAGCTTATGAATAGTTAGAAAATTTGAATAATTCACACACATATATATATATAGTTAGGCACAAATAAACAATTTTTGTATTGTTTATGTTAGGTAGCACTATAGAATTCAGAATACAGTATTATCCCTAACAAAATCAAATTAACCTTGAAATCCAGTTTGCTCCATGTGACTAAATCTTTAGTTTTCTTTTCTTTTTCTTTTTGAAACCAATATGTAAAAATAAGCATACTTGTCTTTGACTAGACCTAAACACATGAACTTATTATTTCAAACCATGATGAATTGTCCTATTATTCTTACAGAATTCTAACAGAAAAATTTTGTCCTTCTATGGAATTTGGAAATGAGAAAAAAGCAAACTAAATAGTATCAATTTTTAAAACATAGTAAAATGATTATATCTACTTCATTTTATATTAAAAATTAAGGAAAATTCCTGACTTCCTTAGCAGGTTGGTATTGTTATGAACCACTGGTGTCATATACCTGGACATAAAAAATAATAATAATAATAAAATAATTTGTCTCATTAAAGAGTTAAGAATCCTGCTGCAACTACCTGGTAACATCTTTTTGCTGTTTTTGTTTTGTTTAATCATAAGTCTACCAGGTTTACTATTTCCTTTGGTACAATTATGAAAATAGGTAAAAGTGAAGGGTAGATATTTCAATGTACCATACTTTAGATTATACTCACTGGGAATTTTCTAATTGAGAGAATTGTTCATTTAAAAAAAAATTCTGTGGCCTAAAATATCCAGGGAAAAAAAATCCAATAATATATTTAAAATATCTAGTACTATCCTTAATAACTTCCTCATTTATTTCTAAGTATATTTTTTTAAGAATTTGATATATTCTTCATATAATGTATAGAATTTTTATCAGTAATATATTTTCTTCATTTGATTAAAAAAAAGAAGAAATCTAGGTTTATTTTATAATATAGATGGACATATAAATGTGTATAATAATTATTACATGGCTTTAAACAAAATGTTACTTTATATGTATATGACATAATTACATATAATTATGTCATAATTAAATAGGTAATCCTTAAACCAATGTGATTATCAGATTTTTTTTCCATATAATAATATGAATTTTTTTGGATGTTTTAGCAAAAGGGCCACTAACATTTTCGCAGTACCACTCTAACTGATTTCTCTGTAGAGAGAAAAGAAATGGGAATCATTTCAATTCACACTAATCCTGAGAATGTTCCAGGTCACTGACCTGCACTGATGGGGTGTACATTAAACTCCACCTATCATTTCATGATACATTTAATTTCTGGATACTAAATCTCACTTGTTCTCATTGTAATCTTATACATTGGTTCTTTCATTTGGATGCATGCATGGGGGGGGTGGGGAGAACTAGACACATGTCTTTCAAATATTGCATGTGTATATAAAAATAATTCTTAATTTAAAAATAAATTTTAAATAAACTTAAAAAATTATTTTAAATAGATTTTTAAAAATCTGTTACAAAATATTTTAATAGAAACATTCTAAATAATAAACTTATACAAATCATAGTAAAAATTAGTACTCCAAAGAGAAGGGATAGAAATAAATATTTTAGTGAACTCAGTACCTTGAAAAAAATTGGGCAACAGTATATGAAAAGGCTTAAGTTCAAGTTAAAAATATTTCTCAATTCAAATTCTGTATGCCATAATAGCCATAGAATTGTAATCACCAAATGAGGCATTAGTTAACAGCAACCATGCAAAATCAGTAATGAGAAACTTGAAATATATTATGAATTTTCATTTATTAAATTAGATATTGTCATATGAGAAAAGAATTTTCCCAAGCTTTTTAGACTTTTAATGAGTCCATTTTAAAAGATTACTACCACCTCCTCAATACACCCAATTTCTCAATCCTGCTCCCAGGGAATCACATGGGTATTTTACCTCAGTAAGATTTTTAGAAGAAAAACAAACTTCATAAAATGTAATCATATTAGTTAAAGCTGGAAGGGTGTTTTAATGTGCCTCCTAAGCTACCAAGTTCTATTACCTGAAACCCATCAACATAATCCTTCTAAGACAGAAAAGAATGAATCAAATTGAAAAGATTTGTAATTGAATTATCCTCAGTCTCTAGGCCAATTAGAACCATTTTTTATTAGAACACCTAGATATAACCTTGACTGTTTCTAATTAGTCCATCAACTCAGATAATAAGAAAATGCAAGAAGACTTTTACAATGCTGCAAATTGAAAAGAATTCATATTGTTGTTAGTACACACATTATATGTATGAATAGACAAAGAGCTAGTAGGACATAAAATATTTCCATTAGTGATTAATGAAGGTTATTCTTTCACATGGAGAAAGTTATAATTCCAATGCTCTTTATTTCATATTCTTTTTACTTAGAGCTCACTTTAAAAAAAAAAAAAAAACAAAAAAAAAAAAAAAAAAAACCAAACAAACTACTTGGTTTGTTCATTTAAAGATAAAATGCTCAATGAAGGGATAACTTCAAAGAAGAAAATTACATAAAATTAAATGATTGGTTATCTTTGGTGTCAAAGAAAAGGCAGTGTATAAAATTTCATATGTATGTGTGTGTATAAGAGAGAGGGAAGAGGGGTAGCGGGAGAAACAAAGAGACAGAGAAACAGGAAGAGACAGACATACAGAGACATAAAGATGCACAGAGAGGGAGGAGAAGAGAGAAAGTTTAATTTTATTTATTGGTAGACTGGAGATTTTTAAGTCATTCAAGGAGAATTAGAGTAATATATAAATTTACAAAGATATAAATGTTTAAGGTACAATTAGAGTAATTCTCAACTTTGTGTTTTGTCTTTTTTTCCCTTTACTTCTGTGTTGGCTCCACTTGAAGCTAAAAGAGAAGCAGAGTTAGAGAATTAGATTTTAAGGAGTTTACTGCTTTATTTATTATTTAAATGTAGGTGGTGATTTTTTTTCCCTATGAATTAAAATTTTGGAACAGAAGACATACTTTAAACAAAGATACAATTCAAAGGCTTGCTAACTCTCTCTCTCTCTCTCTCTCTCTCTCTCTCTCTCTCTCTCTCTATATATATATATATATATATATATATATATATAAGTTTTGGTCAAGTGACTTCCCTGCTTGAATAAAGAAAAACAATAGCTAATCTTTGTTCTCAAAACTTGCAAAATTCTTAGTGAGAGTTTAAAAAAAATACAGTATTTATGAACCATATTTAGTAAAATCAATTTTAAATAAATTGATTCTTCTGGAAGAAACAACAAGAAAAAAAGAATTTCAAATTTTCTGATGCTTCTTTGTCTTTCATGTATAGAACTGCCAGTAACTTCAAAAGCAGTGCAGTATATACAGGGAAAGATATTCATGTAGAGAAATAGCTCAATAATTAAAAAGCAATGGAACTATTCCTTCAGAAAATAGG
The DNA here is from genome assembly GCA_023553655.1 of Myrmecobius fasciatus. Lineage (NCBI taxonomy): Eukaryota > Metazoa > Chordata > Mammalia > Dasyuromorphia > Myrmecobiidae > Myrmecobius > Myrmecobius fasciatus. The sequence goes on from JAJPUD010009586.1 coordinate 38,806, forward strand.
GGCTTATTGTGTGGGTTGGAGGGGACAAAGAAACAATTTCATATTTTCCAATGCCTCTCTTTTTTTAACACTACCAACTTAATTCAATAGAAAATTTCCCTCACTATAATTTGCATAATCATATTTTCAGTTTTAGAAACTCTCTTCTCTAATCTTTATGATTCACAACGGACTTGACAAGAGCAGACCTGTACACCAAATCTATAATGGAGGTAAAGCATTTCCCTCATTACTAAATGTGCCAATTTGGGAATTTTGAGAGATTACGAGGAAATGAAAGTCGAATACAAATTGATTTAATACTCCAGGTTGATTTTTAAATTTGTGTCATTTAAAATATGGGATTGCTTTAGCCAATAGATAATAATGAAGATAAAGCAAATATTTTGAGCATCTAGGGCCAAAAATAATTTAATCATCTTTTGGAATGGATTATCAGGAAACAATCTGATGTTAATAGGAATATCAAGATGATAGCAAACAAATAGAATCTGATTCATCTTTAATAAGAAAGGGAGACTTATAAGGGTATTAGGCAAATTGTATTTCATTGTTTAAAAAGTTCTAAATAAACTAGAAATATTTAGCTACTACACAATTGCTATTTTTCAATGAGACATTATAGTAGAAAATGAGTGAGCTTTTGAATCAGAAATACTTGGGTTTAAATTCCTGCTCTGAAGATGTATTTGTGACCCTTAAAAAAGTCTAGATATTCACTCCCAAATGGTTATTCTTGGTAAGATGCTACCTTTTGATAGAAAAATGAGATGTTTTCTTAATGAGTCTATATTTTATGTAACTTTTTAGGGTCACAAAATGTTTAGTTATGGAATCAGCACTAGGATACAAATAATGTATAATTTTTAATGGTGTTAGTAGAAATGTATAAGAGTAATGAAATCCTCTATTTATAGGTTTGTGTGTTTCTTCTTATTGGGAACATTTATATCTATTACCAATGCAGATCATGATTAATTTGTGCTTTAGGGAAGAAAAAAAAATTACCACCCGATATCAAACTTTGGTGTATGAGCTTTTCATGACTGAACTAGATTAGTTATTAAATAATGACAGACATATGTGCTGCACTTGAAGCCTTTGAAGTTTATTAGAATCTATCAGAGCTTGGGATCCATTGATTTAACCTTGGAGAATCCAGGGTTACTTATTTTCACACCACATTAAGGTGCCAAAATCAAATATTAGTAGAAAAATAGGAACTTTGAAGAACTTAAAGTATTAATGCATGGTTGTGAAGAAATGGGAACAGCAGGTCCTCTTTTAAAAATTGCTCTAACATATATCTTTCTAGATAAATAATTCTTAACTCTCTACTTAACACTTGCAGCCTGGTGGGGGCACTTTATACTTAATACCAATTTTCTAGACATAATGGGGTGAGAATAAATATTACACATTGTGAGCATACTACTTTCTTCTGCTTGCCAGTACTCACTGGGAAAAGGAAATGGGGAAAAATGAAAATGTTGGCTGAGAATTACCAAGTGTCTGCATGAACTTTTACTGGTGAGAATTCAATTCTACATCATAATCTCCCTTTTCCTGGTGATTCACAATCTCTCTAAGAAAAAAAAAATGCCCTGACTAGGCCATGTCCTTTCTGAGCAGATATAGGTCATGTCCAGTCTCCTTAAGTCATTTCCTTGAACATGATCACCATATATGTCAATTATGAAGTATGAATTCATACTGTGCCCCTAGGAAGAATAAAGAATTATACAGCATATAAAACTTAAAAACTCTTTTTTTCCCAATCTACACCAAGAGAGTGGTCCCTATGGGATAGGGAGATTGTGATAAGACGAATTTAGGTTGGTCAGAACTCCTTAGTAGTGATATCAAATTGTTTGAAAGATGCCACAGCAGGTCTAGTATTATTAATGATAGAAATTCATTTTGTTGACTATTGATGAAATGTCTTTTCAGATATCACATGATAAACTTAAAATATTAAAATTCTAAAAACTTAACAGGAGGAGACACTAATAAGTAGTATATATAAACTTTTTTAAAAGTAACAATGTTTTAGAGCTGAAGTTTAGACTGAATACATATGTTTATTTAAAAAGAGCTGACTAAAACACTAAGAGTAAAGATCTTTTCTAATAAAACCACAGCTAAATGAATATGGTCCTTAATTTTCAACTTCCCTTCCACACAGACCTCTTATCTCTCCTCAAACTTCTTTATTTCCAGGTTAAAAATGTCATATGCTTTGTGGACATCCTACCAAATAGTCAGCAAAAAGTGAATGCATTTTATTAAGAAGCTTCCTGAAGGGGCAGGTGTCCTGGGCACTTTAAAACCATTAATAATAAATTTGCATTTGTTATTGATGTCTTAATGTCTAAAAGTTGCTTGGTGCAGTTACAAGAAAACATAAGGAAAAACATGGGCTTAGAGAAATTACATTTTATAACCAGAGGAACATCAATATGCCACTTTTATTTTCCTCTCCTGATAAACTGTAGTGAGGTAAAAATGCTTTACTGCAGTAAAATCTTACCTTGAGGTTAGATGCCATCTATCTGTAGCTAAGGCATGAGGAAACAATATAGTTCTTACCACCACAGAAAACAAAAGTCAGGCTACTGAGGGATTGTCTACATTTTTGTATTTATGTTATGATTAATCATCCTCTTGCAGCTTGTAATCCCCTCAACTTTACACTTCATCCATTAAGACTTAGGTGTTAATATTACTAGTCTTCATCACAGTCCAGCCAAGTAATGGTAATATCACATAATATAGAGAAGGCAAGAACTGTAGCCCTAACACCTAGAACTGATTTATTAAAAACAACAACAAACAATGACTAAAAGATAGACTTTTGCAGGTAATTGCTGGGAAAATTTTTTGTTTCAGGTTTTTGACGGGTATAATGGGCACAGGACATATGAATATAAGAAGTTAATGTTCAATTTAAAGGAGTGAAATTTTTAAAATTAAAAGTACCATAATTCAATTACTGGAATAGTGTTTAACATCATAATGTGTTTATGCATTTGCTAAACAATTTTAATTTAAATCCATCTGAAACAGCAAAAGTGGAAAGTGAAAGAATGGATTAGGTGTGCACACTCAGTTTAGAGGAGGGCATTGGCTGTAGAATCTGGATCTTAGTAAAGTTCAACTTGGAGTTCATGGAAGTTGATGTTCCTTGTTATTATGGTTTCAAAAGAAAACCTAGAAAAGCTTAACTTTCATTGATTCATATTTATTCATTTTATGCAATTAAAGTTTGACTTTGTAAAGCAGTAAAACTTAAAACTTCTCACTCTTTAGAAACAAGACAGCTTTCCTTTCACTGTCTATCTACATAGTCATATTAGGGCACTCTATATAAATATGCAAGAATTCCTCATAAAAAAATCTCTGAATTCAGATTCAGTCCAAAAAGAGATACACATAAATCTCTATGATTAGAAGAGATAAGAACATTATAAAAAAGTCAATACACATCATAACCCTAAACATCTAACCCAGAGATAAACGGAGAGGAGCAGGTTATTATGGCATGAATAGCATGATAATCTATATCAAATCTATGGAGATCTCAAACTATGACAAATACAATGACTTTCTTAAAACAACAACAATATATGAGGGAAAAACGCAAGCCCAGGAAACAAATTCTGCTTCAATTTTGTGTCACTAAGACAGAATAGTTCAAAGTCAAATAGTATGTGAAGTGCTTTAGATTGCTCTTATGAAAGGCACTATAGAAATGTCACCCCATTATAACCTAACTGTATTTAAGAATTAACTACAGCAGGACAGCCACAGGAGATGAATATATACTGATGTGATCATCGCCTTCAATTGCTCACCAGCCATTAATACAAGGCACTCTTCAGAAAAGAGTCTGGAAGACAAAGAAATAAACACATTATGAAAAAAGGACTGCATTTAATACCAGGATTTTCTCCTCATTCTAACAGACTCTCCTACTACAGTATTTTCTCTTTAATAATAGGAGCCTTTCATTTAAATGATGCAATCAGTATGCCACAAGCGGGTTCTTTCTTTAGTGGGAGGAGTCAGCAGCTCCAACATTCAATTGACCTGTTTCCAAATAATCTACAGGAAAAAAATGAAGATTAAGCCCTCTAACAAGAGCAGTTTTCACAGTCTAGCGTACAAAGAGAAGGATTCGGTAAAAAGATGAGAGGGCAAGCCGCATTGTGCTGGCCCACTTAAATCTTATTTCCAATTCACTAAATGTGTTATTTGACTTGGCAAGTGAGCTGGCATGTGTATTAGATCAGCAGGGAGCCTAATCAAGGAGATGCCAAGTTTGCTGCAGCCCCTCTGTGCTGCATTAGCCTCAACTAGTGACCTTAAGCAAAGTGGGTGGTTGAACCCAAAAGAGAATAGCATTAACTTTTGCTTGAAGTTCAGCCTGATTTGAAGTCTCCTTTTGTGCTTTATTCCAAAAAAAATGCAAAAAGCATTTAACAGAATGGAATCTAGTCTGCTCAGCACCATCTTCACATGCAAGGCTTTATAGAAGCTTGCCTCCATTAATGCTGACGCATGCAAAAGAGAAGAAAAAGCATGAACTCAGCGAAGGCACTTGATTTTGCAGCTGCAGAACAATTCACTTTGTAGCTCAGTAACTCAGATGGGGTTTTTCCACCCAGATAAACTGCTAATTTGCTAATTGATACAAAAAGTATTTTCAAATATTAAATAAACTGCAAAAAAAGCAAAAAAAGGATATCAAATTATCGTACAGTAGGAAAGATGTGTGCTTTTGTCCATCATTCTTAAATCAGAAAGAATTTTAATATTTATTTAATACTATCTTTTCTCTAGCATCATAGTTTCATGTACTAAGTTATGAATATAATAAAATGGTCAAATATGCTTAAATATGTTAAGGCTTCTTAGTCACTGCAGATTTTTACCAAGAAAAATTTTAATGTGCAAATAATCCATCCAACATAAACTTTGCCCTCCAAACTGTGTGATAATGGTTTTGGTTCTTAATTATAATGTCTCGTCATGATCACAAAACTTAAATCCTATTTAGAATACATCCAATCCATTATTTATTTTCAATATTTCAGTAAATCTCTGACATATTTAGTTGGAAAAGTGTGGACACCTTTATTAGGATGACCAGAATCAACATATAAAACATGAGTACTTTATAGATTTTAAGATATTGTTTCACAACTTTGCTCTTGAGTCTACAGAAAACCAAAGAGGACATTTTCTTATCTCTGTCTTCATCCTTGACTATTTGCTCAGCTTCCCTCCTTAACATCAGTTAAATTATGCAGCAAGTCAATGAATCCTTTCACCTCTGGAGACTACAGAATTAATGCAAGCAGAGGACAACATTCATCCCATCAAAGACTGGTTCCCTTGGTGCTCAAGTCATGCACATCTCTGAAAAATTAGGTTTCGCTCTCAATAGAATGTTTCAGGTTGAGGGGAGATTTTACTAAGGCAGTTAACAGTGCTGCATATGATCTCAATTTAGTTTTCCTCATTAAAACAGAATTATTTCTGAAATGTAATTGTCATTTCACAATATATATTTAGAAAAGTATAATGGCATGACTGACTTCCTACATATCAAATATAAATATAATTGGCACTGACACTGCTCTCTTATTCAAGGATCTCAAAACATTTTCCAAACATTAATTGCAATGATACCCTAGTGGGCTTGATATTATTATACCTATTTTCCAGGAGGGTAAGCAGGAAGCTTAGGGCCCATTTCTTGTCTTGCCCCATGCTCTGCAGAGCTTGTCCAAGTTCAGAGTTCCTTGAAAACATACTGGATCAGCTCCAGGGGAGCAGAATGCAGAAAAAGGAATGAATGGCCTCTTAGAGATTTAAGTGACTTCCTAAGGTCATATTCAAGTAAGTAGAAGAGCTAGAGAGAAGTTGCAATTTGGCATCCCAGCTTCCCTATGACACTATTATGATGCTACTTGTGATGTAACTGAGTTAAAAGAATAAATATTGAAGCATTTCAAAGCTGTTGTAGCACACATTTTTGACCATGTTTAAAAACAAATTTAAATTTAAAAAAAATCACTGAAATTAAAACACAGAAAAAGTAGCAAGTGAATTCTCAGGAGTTGCATTCATAGAGGCCAAGTGTTAGCCTGCACTGAATTTGTATACAGATTAAAAAAAAATTAGATAGAAATGCTTGCAGTCTAATCTGCTGGGTTTTGCTCCCATATGAGAAAGAGCACTGTTATAAAGGAGAGCCATATACAGAGGGCGAAATGAGGGGTTACAAGTCACACCAAACATGCTGGAAAGGGCTTCAGGCATCTCAACCTTTATTCTTTAATTGGGAAGAGAAGAGCTTTTACTAAAGACTAAGTCGACAATGTAGGCCGGCAGCCCAACTGGGAAATACCCTTGATTTGAGCAGTTCGCAGTGGTTCTATTCTAAACTCTTTATATGGATCTTCTTTCAAACCTGGGATATGATTTTTTTAAAGTAGAAAGGGCATTTTACTAATTTTTTTTTTAATGAAGCTTTGACTATCAGGAATACTTGAAGTTGATAATCATTTGCAGACTCCTTTCCCCTTCTGCACGGCAGGACTGAGGGTAGTTTCACAGCTGGTTTTCAGCACAGCTCTCATTACTAACACCAATTATTGGTTTTTAAAGGGTTTGCAGTATTAGAATCTGGTTCCATCTTTTCACCCACAATCTTAGGTATTGGTCTTTCTCTGTACTTAAAAAAATCTGAGATTAATCTTTGTTTAGTTCTATAGTTAATGTGGATATCGTTCACATTTTCTTTTAAATGATCACGTTAGAAAACATGATTTTTTAAAACATTTTTGCTCATATAGAACTGTAATACAAAGTTAAATTAAAAAATATATATTTGACTCCTCATCTTCCTGGTAGTTATCATTCAAGGAGAAAGTTAATGAACAGAGAAGAAAGGAAAAGAGGCAATGGTAAATATATGTTTCAGGACAATCATTGTACTTCCCAGGAATTGATCCTCCAAATGATCTGCTATTGTCATACATTTGTTATATAAACTTACTTGTTTTCTTCTTTTTCTCCTTATCATTTGCATTCATGCGAAACTGCTACATTAAAAAATATATTTTATTCTTCTTTACACATGTTCTTGTTTTGCAAAAGACTCATCCCATGAAGCCTTCTCAGATGAGTTCTATTTGGCTTCATTCATGTCAACTATTCCAGGAAAGTCTCTTGCCTGTTATTTCATTTTCCTATCTTTCCCAGTAATATCTATTCTATGAACAAATGTTTGTATTAAAATATAAGCCTGGTGTACTGGTATATTCAGCACATGTTTTAGTGAAACTTTTGTCTGTGATTCTGTCTGCTGGAAAACAATAGTTGTTTTTTATTTGTTTATTACATATACTTACAAATATTTGAAATGTTCATTCATTCATTCATTCATTTCAGATGAATACTTACACATTTTCCTTTGAACAGGGAAGAACAACTAGCTAACCAGTTACCCCTTTGTCTACATAACACAGAGACCAAAGTATTTTCTGGAGATGATACAGTTCCTTAGCTAAAAGCCAGTAGTAAATAAAACTTTGAAATTCACAAGGGTATGACATTCTCATATTGGTATTGTCTTCACTGTCAGTATTGGCATCCCTATCATTAGACTAATTCTTTTTCTTGTCATTAAAATCCTGAAATTTAGCTTTTTAAATTTTTGTTAAATATAATGCTATTATAATATTGTATTGCTCTCTATTTTTCTTCAGAAACTGGTCTTGAAATATTGTAGACTGTAGGGACCCTGGATAGAATTTACATGAAGCTATATGACTTCCAAAGAGCAAGGTTATGTTTTGAAGACATGAAAATCATGGCTCCAAAAATGGTATTCTTTAAATAATGTCTATGTTGACCATTTAATTTGACAGTATTTGTTATAATTTATCAAAGACAAATTAGTACCCAAAGATCACTTAAAAGGTCACCCAAAGGAAACTATTAAAACATAAATGTTTTCATTTATCCTGATCTGGTACTTTTCCTACAATGCTATATATCATTTTAGTGTTTCCTAATTAAGAGCGAAGGCTTCCTCCCACCCTAAATCCACAATGCAAACCTTTGTCCAGTCTTTATTTTTGTTATTTATAAAACAGTTTATTAAACTCAATTCCATGAATAACTATATAGCACCTTGAGTCACAAAGAATATTGCAGATATTATCTCATTTTATTCCCAAAATGACCTAGGTTAGTAGATGCTATTATTATTCCACATTTATAGATGAAGAAACTGAGGTAGATCAAGATTAAATGATTTGCTCAGGTTCATATAGAGATTCTTCTCTGAAAGTAGATTTGAGACTGAGTCTTCCTTACTCCACATCTGGCATGCTATTTTCTATGCCACATAGTTACCTCCATTAAATTACCATAAAATCCACACATGGTTGACTATTATTAAAAGCAACATAATTATATTTAACAAAAATCTGAAATTGAGAAATATTCTAAATTCAAAGGTTAGTGTCAGGTTCCTTTTTAGTATATATGAAACAATATCATTTTATTACTTGATTTCCCTTTAATTTCAAATGTAATATTTGGCCATTTGCTTCCTATAAGATATACTAGTGGGGTAGCTAGATGGTATAGTAGTCAGGAGGATTTGAGTTCAAATTTGACCTTCAGTACTTAACATTCACTTAGCTGTGTGACCCTGGAAAAGTCACTTAACACAACTGCCTAATCACACACACACACAAAAAAAATCTAATTTAAGAAAGGCCAAGTCCCACAGTGGAGAAAGAGCCAAAAAAACAAACAAACAAACAAAAAAAGCACACATCAAAATAATTGTGGTTAAGGGACCTGTTGCAAGAGCTTGAGAGAGCAACATTCTATGAAGAATTTGATAAACACTTCAAATTAAATTAGCACTTATTTTAATACTTAGCAATTTCAATAAAAGATAGTAATATTGAAAAAAAGAGACATACTAGAATAACTTACTTTCTGTAATACTTAGCAAGAATTACATGGAGATTTTACATAAAAGAGATTTTTAGTGAGGGACACAACAATTTTCCTTAATTTCAAGCAATAAATGGAATCTGCTCTAATGATAATTGAGTCCATCTTCTTATGGATGAGCCACTTCTCAATTAGTTCATTTTCTCTTGAATTATAGGACAAACTCATCATATGCATTTTTCCTACATTCTAATCAATAATAAATTATCTTTTGAAATCTCAAAAAGGGACCTAGATTATGTGGAAAGGTTGCCTTAACCCCCTCCATCACCACTAGCACCATCACCACCTCTACCAAAAACAAAATAAAGAACAAAATTATGTCAATTCCCTTTTCATGAATTCACACCCTAGTTTCTAATCATAAGTTCAAAAGAGGTTAAGAAATATGAATTCATTTTCAGAGTTTGGGGCATCAGCTCATTAAGAGTAATAGAGCAGGCTTCCAGTTTGAAAAAGGCACTGACTCCAATTTGTAATGATTTCACTTTCAAATTTCTTTTATCTCAGCTGCTTCTATTTCAACAAATACAAGTGCTTCAGATATAATAAGTAGACTAATGAGCATTGCAGCTGATTACTAAAATATTATAATATTTCCCAAGGCATAATGACATCTTTTTCCAAATTAAGAAAGAAGCCTTATTTTTCCTTATTGGAGTCTTTATTACCAGAGTATGACCTCAGCTGAAACTACAAGTTCAACTTTTGAGTAGAACTGAGGAGGAAAGTAGGCTTTGAATAGAATGTTTCTACTTGTAAGAACTGTTTATTACATTTAGTTTAGATGATGAAAGTGCTCTAGTATTACCCTTTAAAATGAAAGCATACTGGAATGGGTCATTTGAAAAATCTGCCTCACTGAAATCTGGAGTTATAATTTTTTTTGATCAGTTCACTATATCTTAATGGATTCTTCTCTGTTGCCCTCTGTCTCTGTCCATCTCTGTGTATGTGTCTTTTTTCTCTCTCTGACTCTCTTATCTTGTTGGGTGTCAAACATAAAAGAGGTATTTGCTTTCCACTCTGTGGAGCTGGATATTTTAGAACCACTAGCAGCCGTCTGAAAATATATAGCAAGTTTTTAGGAATGCCTTCTCTCTAAGCAGTCAATTGACAGTCTGTATATCAAGCAGGCCTCAGAGAAAAATTCTTAGCTATTATCACACAAAATAATGTTAAAACTAAAAAAATTCTTCCAATCTGACCCTCCAAATGAGACAGCTGTGGTCCATTGCTGCAGCAAAAAGTGAAACTAGCAGCATCTCATGGGTCCCCTCTTGTAATTTAGTACTGCTTTTGGTTTGCTTTCATTCTGTTTGAAGACAGATTGCTTTACAAGGTACATCAGCCTTCAGGGAATAGCAATTTCCTTTTTCCTCCACAACAAAACAAATGTAACTTTTTAAACTGTTTATCTTTGATCAAAAATATATTACTTAGCACACTAAGTAAACAGCCCTATAATTTGTCATAGAAATTATTGCTTCCTGTGGCTATTTTTACTGTTTTTACATTTGCTGGGCAATTGGTAATGAGGGCTGATAACCAAGCCATTTGTTTTTTATTTTTGTAATGATCTCAGAAAAACATTTTGAAATATGATCTGTTCTTTAATGTAATGGATATACTACCATACTGCCAGGAATTATACCCAACTTCCTCACTCAATAATCATGGGAACTAAAGCAACAACCACAACCCACACACATAATGCAGGAAACCATACGGAACACATAGATTACATTTCTGTGGTGATATGTTTACCAAAGAAGGCCACTTCAGCATTATGGAGGCACTGAAGGAATTAATCCTTGTGGTAGAAAAATTATAAAATACTAATGTAATCTGGTAGTCAGTTGCAGATGTTCTGAACTAAATTTTTGAAATAATTTGAGCAATGGTTTTCTATTCAGATTAAACTATTTTTTTCTACATGTAACACTATTTTTAATAATATCCATTTATTACATTTCCAATTTTCCCTATTTGATGAAAAAAAGCCTCATGTCAAAAAGTTCTAATCTTCTGTACCTTCATCCTTAAAATGTATTTGTTATCTATTTTGTTATTGGGCTTTAGTTTTAGAGAAATGAAAGAAAAACCAGGACTAAGAGTAATAGAAAAGTTAGAAAAAATACTTAGAGCACAAGTGTGTGAGGTAGGGATAAAGCAACATGATTGTTTATAAATTCCTATCTTTTTAAGTTTGGAAGATTCTGCTCTCCATAGTAGAGAAGTACCTGTTTTGTGCTATGTTCATTCACATGCATTATAGTGATGGCCCAAAGTTCCATTTAACAGCATGGGTGGATAGAATTTTCAACACTTTTCTAGGGCACCAAATACCTTACCAAATACTTTGTCTTGGCTCTGAAGAATTGGGTTCAGAATCATAGAATCATGACATATAACTAGAAGGGGCCTTAAAAGTAATTTATTTCATTTCTCTCAGTTTACAGATGGAAAAATAAAGTCCTAGAGAAATGAAATGGTTTGAACCAAGATGATACAAGACATTCCAACCTAGGTCCTAGCATACTAAATTCCTTAATTTAAGTCCCTGTGCAAACTGGAATTAGTTTGAATTGGCCTGTGAGAGCCAATTGTTTAATTTTTAATGGGAACTTTTATATTTAGAAAATTGGCAAAGTCTACAAATAATGGCTTCATTTATTTCATTGTTGATTTCTAGAGTTAAGAAAATAGTGAACAAAATATTTACAATAAAGATTAAGCATAAACATACCCTGTGTGAATATTTTCCTGGAGAGCTAAATGTTAAATATTTGCCAGCACATTCCTGATTTACTGATTCTTTATACTTTATCACGTAGTCTCTAAGATTAGTGATTATCAGTCCTAGCTCTGGATTTCTTTAAGGTTCAGCCCAAATGTCACATCTTACATCAGGCCTTTTATAATATTCTTTTTTTCAGTTGCTCACACCCTCCTAAAAATTATTTTCTATTTGCTTTTTTTATTTGTCTATGTGCATGTTCTTTCACCCCTGGTGAAATAAAAATTTCTGGAGGGAAGAGGGCTGCTTTATTTTTCTTTCTATTCTCAGCACCTAAGACATTATCTACCACTAAGGAGGAACTTTATAGGAGGTAGCCAGTTACCTCAATAAGCCTGGACCTCGTGTCAGGGAAACCTGGCTTCAAACATATCTCAAGCACTAGTTATTTGATGCTGGGCAAGTTATTTAATTTCTTTGCCTTAATCCACTGGAAAAAGAAATGTCAAATCACTGTCATCTTTGACAAGTAAACCCCTGGACATATTAGAATACCATGGTCCATAGAGTCACAAAGAGTGAAACATGACTGAGAAACAAGATGCTTATTAGGTTGAATTGAATGTCTTTCCCCTCACCGCCCATTCATGCTACTTCACTGAAGCCAGAAATAATGATTTGGGGCCACTACTTGTTTAAGTTAGAGACTTAAATGTTGATAATTTCAAAGTTTACTATTGAGTTTCTTTAAGTGTATGAGAAGAATTATGTTTGTTTTTAAAGAAGTTGTTTCTTTTCTAATCTTTCTAGATTGGCATATGCAAAATAGAAACAGTGTCAGATCTTATATCCTTGGGCATAAAGATTACTGCAGACAGTGGCTGCTGTCATGAAATTAAAAGGTGCTTGCTCTTTGGAAGGAAAGTTATGACAAATCTGGATAGCATACTAAAAAGCAGGGATATCACCTTGTTGAGAGAAGACCCTATAGTCAAAGCTACTTTTTTTTTCCCTCTAGGAGCAAAGCAAGACCATAAGAGTTGGACTATAAGGAGAGCAGAACACCACAGGATCAATCCTTTACATACTGATGTCATAAAAGACTTTTGAGAGTTCTTTGTCAGCAAGAAGATCAATGCTTAAAGAAATTAACTGTTCATTAAAAGGACAAATACTGTAGGTGAGGCTTAAATATTTTAGTAACATAATGAGAAGGCCAGAGTAATGAGGAAATGCTTTGATGCTGGAAAAAATAATTGAAGGCAAAAAGAGAGTAAGATAGCAGAGGATGAGATGGATAGTCATTGCTATTGAAGTGATAAACATGAGTTTGGAAAGACTTTGGAAGACAATGGAGGAAAGAACGGCCTTGTGTGCTATGGTCCATGGGATCATGAAAAGTCAGATACAACTGAAATACTAAATAGCAATAACATATGCAAAATGATTCTGTTTTTGTCTTTTATTCCTCTTTATTGAACTTTTAATCCTTTGGTATTGCAATATTTTAATCAGAGTCACACAAAATGGCCTTGATATTTTGCTTAGGCATATTTGAATTCCAACTTTTTGATTATCCTATTAAAGTACCTTACATTAAACTAAAGATATACAAGTAACATAGAACCATATATACATGAATATGAATATGCATGTAAATAACATGTGTATGTATATATATATGCTACTTATTGCAATATATATTACTCATTGCAGATGGCAGAAAACAGATTTCAAATTTGGAGTTAGAATTTTAAAGGGTCCTTAACAGGCTAGAACATTGAAATCAGCCTAATATAATTCAATATGGTTACATGTAAAATGTTACACAGGTTTAAAGATCAATTTCATAAATACAAAATGAGGGAACCATGATTAGGTAGCAGTTGGTGTGAAACATATCTAGAGATTTTAGCAGAGTTCAAATTCAAAATGACTCAGCAGTGTGATAATGAAGCCAACAAAGTTTATGCAATATTAGAATGAAAAAGTGTGTAGGAATAAGGTCAAGAAAATTCTGTTGTGATCTAGGCACCATATTTTAGGAAGTTTGATGAACTGGAGAACATCTAGTGAAGGTATTTTATTATCCTCCTGTACATATTTTTTAAAGTTTTGGAAAAGAGGAAAGCTAGTTTTTAATAATGAGTCAGTCATTGAAAGTATGCTTTTCTTGATACCCCTTTATAAAGGAACATATGAGGAAAAGAGCATCCTTCTTATTCAGACCTTTATCACATAGTTGGAGTTGGCAAAAATGTCCCAGTTTAAATTGCATGCACCTTGTAAACTATTTACTTTACAAATATAAAACATAATTCATGTAATATTGTCCATCAATACTTAGACAATTTTGGCAGTTTTCATAGCAAATCCATTGCTTAATTCAGTCATAACAGTCTTTTAATTTGGAAAATATCTAATGAAATACAGAAAGTGAAAGGTTAAAAAGTATTATTCCTATAAAATTCAAATAAATATAATAAAATTATATAGAATGATGCATCTTAACAGGTCCTTAAAATGGCAAGTGGAAGTAACAGAAATGAAAGGACATATCTGTAGTATATTCAAATACTACAACCAATACCACAATATGTGCTACCAGAAATTGTTTCTTAGAAAAATGTAGTGAAACCTAATGCAAAAAATGTAAATCTACTAAAGAAACTAAGCTTATCTTAAAAAAACCCAAACATTTTATTTGAGAATAGCACTCAACTATTCTTTCTTTTTTTCTACTTAGCTCCCTCTACATAATGACAAATTTTGAAAATGAGACATAACTTTGAAATATTTCAAAGGAAGATTAATAAGTGTGAAGAAAAAGGTTATTCTGGAAGAATTTTTTTTAATCCAGCACAAATGGCATAACAAAGACTTAGAACTTTTTGACTTAGTCATGTGTGTACTTTAGATGCCCAACTTTGCCTTTTAAATAAAATCATACATCATCTTCAGAGTATTAGAAGGATATATTAATTTTGCATCATTTTCTATTTTCCTAATAGTTTGAAAAGAAAGTGAGAATGCATAATGAGGTGAGTTGGAGAAACATTGACATTCTGTGATAACTAATTCTACCTTCAGATACTGCCCACAAAAAAGAGATTGGTATCTTCTACTACCTCTGACCCAGTAGAGGTACAAGGAAGGAGATGTCATTGAATTACCTCATTTCCTTGAATATTTAAATATTATGTTCTGCTCACCATTGACTTCTTACCAATATGACTTTTTCTCCATGATCTGTGAATCATTTACCCTTGGACAATTGCTTTTCATGCTATAACTTCATGTGTGTTAATTTCTCAGGAGATACACTTGTGCATTGATAAAACAGTTTCAATCACCTGAAATTCATAGATTTATAAACTTGAAAGAAGTTTTTAGATATTTTCATCCAATTCTTTCATTGTAGAGAGAAATAAGCTGTGATCCAGAGAGTTTAAGTGATTTTCCCAAGATCACACAGGTAGTACATAGAAGAACTGGGATTTGAATCCAGCCTCAGACACTTACTAGTTGTGTAACCTTGGGCAAGTCACT
Source organism: Myrmecobius fasciatus (assembly GCA_023553655.1). Taxonomy (NCBI): domain Eukaryota; kingdom Metazoa; phylum Chordata; class Mammalia; order Dasyuromorphia; family Myrmecobiidae; genus Myrmecobius; species Myrmecobius fasciatus. The sequence continues at coordinate 54,140 of JAJPUD010009586.1, forward strand.
TAACCCTTTTTGCCTCAGTTTCCTCATTTGCAAAATGAGCTGGAGAAAAAAAAAACGTGGAGGAAAAAACCACTCTGGCATCTTCATTAAGAAAATCCCAAATGGCATCACAAAGATCAATCATGACTGAAAAATGACTAAACAACAAACAACCATTGGTTGCAAATGCAGTGTTCTTTTCACTATACTAAAGGTTCTTAACCTGGGGTCCACAGACTTGAAGAGGAAACAAAAATAAAACATCTTTATTTTCATTCCAAGTCTATTTTGAAAAATAACATTAAAAATGTCTGAGGCTTCATCAGCCTTTTAAAGATTTCCAAGACACATACAAAAGAACCCTTGGATTATACAGTTATTAGACTTAAAGTCATATGTAAGAGTCAAATGAAATTTTTTTAAATGGCTTTAAAGGTCAAATTTAAGTTTTCTTTAGTTGTTGAATCTAGTATGTCCTAGATTGTGTCAGTGGAGAATAATTGTTTTTCCCTCTATTAAAACTATGATTTCTTCTGTGTAGAAAATGGTAGAACTCTCTCCACCAATATCTCTCAGGAACCATAACTACTCTGAAACTTTTAGTCTTGGAAATTTGTCTGTGTATGTCAAAAACTGAAAGGACTTATAGGAGGTCATGACTTCTACATTTGTCAAAGCAGTCCTGAACACAGAATCTTCCTGAGACTGAGGCTGATATCTATTTTCTATGTTACAGTTGTCTCTAGAATAATCATTACTACATTTACACATAATAAATTCTAATGTGACTTTTTAAAAATATATGATTTATTTATTTTTATCTTTAAAAAATTTTGAGTTCCTCTCCTGGCCTACTATTCCCTTTCCTATTTGCTAAGAAAGATAGAAATATAATACCAATTATACATATGAAATCATGCAAAATACATTTCCATTTAATATGACTTTTAAAAATTATTTTATTTCATTTTGAAATTGCTTACTCTTACAAATATATTGCTTCTTCCCTCTCACCTCTGCCAAGAAACCTCTTAAAACAAATGTTTGACTTTTTTTAAGGGAAAAAATATAACATCAGCAAAAAAGTAAAAATAAAAATAATATTGTAAATAGTGTTCTACACTCACAGTCCCCCATATGTGCAAAGAAATAAGATGTGGTGCTTCTTTATATCTATCTTTTGGATCTAGGCTTTCATATTATAGTTTTGAAGCATTCAGCATTTTGCTTTTGTGGCTGTTATACATTTCACTCACAGTATTGGATTCATTGTTTTTCTGTTCCTAACAGAGTTAACATTTCATCTGCTCCTTTTCTATGCTTCTTTGTATTTATTTTGTCTTGTAGCACCTAAAATCCCATGGTATTCATGCATCACAACTTGTCTAATCATTTCCCAGTTGGTGAGTTTCAATTCCAATTCATACTTCAAATTTTCAAGGACCTGTAATTTCCTCTCACTTATTATCATTGATAATGACCACTATAAAACTCAGATACATGATATCTAAAAGTTGATGGAGTTAAAACCTTTATCTCTGAGAATATTCTGAGAGTAAGGTCTTTCTTAACATGGGTCAATAATAAAATTTCCCTTTGTTGCTGGACTTCTGCTGGGAACTTTTTAGAGTGGTAAGATACACCAGAGCTAGTATTCCAATAGCATAGCATTCAAGAACAGAGTGGGTCTTATCTAATCCAAAGGATTCTGTGTAGACAATCTTCAGTGAAATTCCAAATTTAAGCTTTCTAATATATATGAGGTTGGTTAAATCACAAAGAAAATAATTTTGCTTTTACTTGGAATTTTATAACCAATCATAATAAAGTAGTTGTGAAAAGATATCTTACTTTTTCTATTGTAGCTTATCATTCAAGAAAGTTAGAGAATTTATTAGGCGGTAAAGGAAAAAATGGGCATTAATCCAAATATTTATGACAGAGACAGGTAGAATTCTAGATAGAATGAATTCAAGCCATCCTATTATAGGACTTATTTCTTTTACAAAAACATAAGCAAAATGATCCAGGCAGAAGACTGGCTTTGGTACTGTAAGCAGCTGTTCATCTTCCCACTTAGCGGAGGTAAGTTGTCACTGTCAACAACTGTTAAAAAAGAAAAACGAAAAAGAACCAATAAGCTCATAGGATAATGGTGATTTAAAAAGGAGAAATCATTTGAAATGTTTTAAACATATTGGGTAATATGACATCTGATTTCCTTAAAATGATTCAACTCTGGGCACAGATTAACTTTACAATACACTTTTAATATAGAAAAAAAAATGAAATTGAAAATAAAAATTTCCTGAACAAATTGTAATTGCATAATCATGTTCTTTGATTTGTGAAGTGATGTGGCAGAAACTTGAGAGACTTAAATTCTAAAATTGTATTCAATTAACTCTTACATGCTGATCTCTTCATTTATGCTGACTATTAATAAATCAAGAATCTATGATTTGGCCTGCTCACTTGATACTCATTTACACTTGGATATCTGGAAATCATCTAACAATAATAAGCAATCTGGGAAGAAGGAATCATAAATATCTGCTATAAACCTTTGAAGTTATTGTTATTTTTGTATAATTTCTTTTTACTTTTTTAATTTTCATAGTCTATAGTATAGTAAAATATTAGCCTATGTGTCTTATCTCCTATTCTAAATTGTAAACTCCTTGAAGGCATATCTTTTTCTGTAATTCTGTTTACTTCTCTACTTAGCATATCATCTTACACATAGATATTAAATAAATGTGTTGTTTTTGTTTCACTAAGCAGTAAAGGAGTTCTTTCATAAAGGGAAAATATATCTATGTGATGGCATCTGAGGAGTAAGATAAGACCCATTGTGCCAAACATATATATATATATATATGTATATATATATATATACATATGTATATAT